>JAUUDZ010438583.1:0-13264 GCA_032361705.1 Panulirus versicolor
TTTTCCAAAAGAAGGAACAGAGAAGGGGGCCAGGTGAGGATATTCCCTCAAAGGCCCAGTTCTCTGTTCTTAACGCTGCCTCACTAATGTGGGAAATGGCAAATAGTATGAAAGAAAGAAAAAGAGTATATATTTTTTTCAGTTTTATTTTGTTTAAATACATAATTGCTGTTTCCCGCATCAGTAAGGTAGCACCAGGAAACAGACGAAAGTTTATCTTATTTGGAGTTAGTTTTTTGATGAGAATGTTCTAATGATATATACTTCATTATTTATATAATACCACTTTATATGTTATTTATATAAATCAGTATATGTGATTTATGTACAAAATGTTTGCTGACTGCAAAGATGACGTATAACCCTGCATGGCATTTTGATGGATATAAACAATTGATTTATAAAGATATGGATGAAGGATATGGAAACACAGTCCAAGTCGCCAGTAGTTGCTTCCTGAATCACTACTTTGTTATTTACCATGCCTGTTGGAGGCGTTCTGTACCAATTATGGCTCATATGCTCTCAGTGGATTAAAATGGGCTTTGTAAGTTATAGGTATGGTCTGAAGTTTATGTACATACCTAAACCAGGTACAGTGCTCAGGAGTATGTGGACATTTTACTTCTAGTATGTATATCAGTATTGCACCTATCTGTACATGCTTTGATATTGTACTGAAATTTTTTCTGCATCCAAATGCATGTTTCTCAGGGAGTAGTAGTATGATTTTATGTTTTTCATCACTATATATGAGGACAACAAAATATATTGCAGTTTGCTCAAGAATATATCAGTACATGCTGTGCAATGTACTCTTGATATATGTGTACTGTACATGCTTTCTAGGTTTTTAAGTATATGCTTTTTCTTACTCCAGGAATTAAAACATTGAGCAGTTGTGAAAGTAGTGTTAGTCTGAAAAATCCTTCACAATTTTTTTCAAGATGTTAGAGGAGCAACATTATTATGATTCTTATTGATAATATGCAATACTTGTTTAGTATGAAATTTGGAAAAGTGACATCATATAACTGTCTACAGAGATCCAGCGTGTATTTTCTCAGCTGCATGTATATATACATTACAGGTCTCCTTCGTTTATAGTGACTTAACATTAATTGAATTTGTACATGGATGACTTGATTTTTGTTACCTGAACTCTGTTTACACTTAACTAAGATTAGAACTAAGATTAGCACTCTAGCAGTGTTTGAAAATAATTAATCATATACTTTTCTTTGAAACATTATTGAAAAAGGAAAAACCTGTTAAATTACTTATGATGAAAAATAATTGATAAAACATGATAAGCAGTGAGATGCTGAGATGCAGTATGAAAAGATCAGTGGGTATTGCAGTGAATCATGGTAAGCATAGCTTGTGGTTGCATTATCATATGGTGTTTAATTTACATATTTTGGTTATTTATGTTTATTTTTATAGTTTCAGTAATTCATTTATACTGTCTGAAGATGAAAAGTAAAAACTTTCAAACATAAATTTCATTATGAAATTGAACAACAATGAAAATGATAAACAAATATACACTTGAAAAAATAAGCAGTTAGTTTACTTTTTTTATGATAAAAAGAGCAGTAAAAGCCTGTTGACCTATCATTTTTCATTGACATCATTTTTCAGTATCATTGATAAGACTGATAATAGAATATGGCAGGCAATCAGGTACTATGATATGTTGAAAAAAATATTTTGGGTATTGCCATGCTTCATGCAATGTGTGGCTTATGATGCGATTACTGCTTATGTGTTATTTGGAGACTTCACTCGTGTTGCCTTGTCTCTTAAAACCTTGTGTATATGTACCATGTCTTTACTCCTGTGTTTGTATGCACACACACACCCTAGCCTAAGCCAGGTACCCATTTATCGATCAGCCCTAAGGGGAGGATGAGCGCCTGGGTTGAGAGCAAGCCGACTGCCATGCCTAGGATTCGAACCCATGCTTGTCTGATCCTGGGCTGACTCATGATGACTCGTTGTCAGTAACACTAACCGCTAGTTTGATTATGTATATCATTTGAAGTATGCATTAATATTGTGTTAGAAGAAAAGGAAAAAAAATCATGCCATGCCTGTTTACTTATAAATGAGATTATCAATAAAAAGTTGATAAATGGGATGGAAAAGAAGTGAAGATTTGTTATAAGCTTGTTTAATAGTGATAAGAAACAATAGAGCTTGCTATATTGCTAATATTATGAGAATAACAAGTAAAACATGACAAACAGTGACACAGTAAGATAAGTTACATAAGATTTATTTGTGGTTATCATCGCTCATGGGAAGCATGTCCTCTTAACACCAGTTGCCATTTGGTGCTTAATGTGTGCAGCCATACAGTAGTTGAGGACTTGATTTGTTCTCTTTATTGGAATTATGGCCTTCCAAAAAAAAATCCAGCAATTGCTCCTTGAAGAAGAAGCCTTAATTAATGTAATCCTTGAATTAAAGCTGAATAGAATGGTGTAGTAGCCTCTGTGCTTGGCTGTGTGTATCACATGAATAACCCCAGCATTTACACTGTTTTAATATGCAATCCAGTACAGCAGTTCTCTGCGCTTGCCTGATGTCAGCCTCCACTCATGCAGAAAACAAAAGAAGATGAGTACTGCACTGTATGTGTACGTACTCATAATGTTCATATTCATTCAATAACATTTGCAGTATTTTGATAGTGTTTTTTGGGTATGCATGTACACTTAATACAGTACAGAATCTTCAAAAAAAAACTGGGAACTTTGACACTGGCTAGTAATAGAACCTCCCTTTAACTAATGGAAATGTTTCTTTTTTTATACTGAATTTGCCTGTACTGGCCTTTTTATGGAACATAACCTTCAGTATAAACGAGGGAGACCAGTAGAAAAATATGTTTACATTTTTATTTATTGTCATTCTCAATAATAAAACTAATTCCAACTTTACAGTTTACATGAAGGTAGTTTTAAAATGGTATAAATACTATTGATCAGACTTTAACAAGTGGGATATCCAGGTTTGTGTCAGTCAACTTGATTGGACAATAAACTTTAGTTCTTTAAACAGGACTCACCAGAACTTCAGTAAATGGTCATCATAGGCTTTATATTCATATGGTATTTTCAAGTTTCAGTGAGACAGTCCCCTGCATGTCAGCAAAGAAGTAACTGACCTCTAACACCGCCAAAGGAATAAGTGCAGAGCAGATATATTCGAGGTACCTCGGCTTTTCTGGGCACAGCAAATCACAGCTTATCTCATAGGTACAAGGTTGTAGCTTACTGCACAGAAATTTGGGCATTTGCCGTTTTGTGGCCTGGGTGTGTCAGTGTATTATTAGTGTGCTAAGGTTTACTAAGAATGATTATAAGAACAGTGAGTGTGTATTGAAGAAATATGCTTTTTAGTAAGTGATAACACAGTACAAAACTTGCTGCTTTCAATCCACTGTGGATTGCTGATCTTTTCAGTAACTCTCCCCTTGCCCATCCAAATTATTATAGCCTAAAGATAATGTTGTATAAAACAAATTATAACCCCATTAATTGTAAGGTAAGCTTGTCCTTTACAGATTTGGAATCCATAAATAATTACTTATTGGCACCAGTGCATAATTTGATTATTTTTTTTATCACCAGTCTTGCAAAATATAAATCAGTGCTTGACAGTGCACTGATCTGACAAAAATGCTCTCTTCTTTTCCATGTAAATCCCCTTCATTTAGTTTCTATCTCCGTATTTCTCTCCATGCATTTAATTTTTGTGTATCCTGTTTATGGATTTGCTATCTGTTAATCATTCTCATAGAATTCCTGTTAGCTTTGTTCTTCTGTACTTATTCTCTGCTATGTATGTTCTCGTTTTGACATTCTTGTATGTAGTTGCCCTCTGTCAATTTTTGAAAAATTCTATGTAAGATTACTTCATATTATATAACCCCAGCACTCCTTTGTATGTCATCTACATATTGAAAAATTTTTTTATATAATTTTCTCGGTGAAATATGTATATCCTGTTTATGTTTGCTGTGTGTCATCTTGTACGTTTTTTTCTATACCTCATTCCTTGCAGCTCTCACACTATAGCTTTGTATGGGTGGTGTGGAGTGAATGTTTGGTAATGGCATAGTGTTTTTTTGCTTTTTATGATTGTTTAGCAACACTTATGAAATACTTCCTTTGAACAAAACATTACAGATCATGTGTTGTACACAGTGTGTGAACATTTTTTGTAGAAAGGTATTGATATTGTTTTACATTTTAGAGCATGCATTTCCTTTCATTGTATGTTTATGTTTGTACATCATGTACTCTCTACACATATCCATTCTATTCATAATTTGCAGTTTGATTATGGAGAAAAACAAAGTTCCTGAATGTAGAAAAATGTTTCTATTTATATTTTTATATGATTTTATGGTGCGATGATTCTCTTCTTACTTGTAAATAGCTTATCATAACAAGTTTTCATATTGTGTAAGGTGTAGAGTGTGTCCAAGTTGTTTTTTTCAGATTACCGCTGTGTGAAGCGTGTTTCATATTTCGCCAGATGGCATCTGTTGAAGACCAGTATCAGAAAGCATGGCAGCTCTACCAAGAGGAAAGTCACCTTGATCCTGATAGTGAACCCTATAAATCTAAATATGCTGCAAGAGAAATATTTGAAGAATTGAAGTCACGGCTGAGCAAGCAGTTAGATGAAGATGATGTGGATGACGGTGAAGAAGGTACATTTAATGAGGAAGGTGTGGATGGAGTGGGTTTAACTAGAGCTCGGATGGCTGCTGTAGTCTATCACCTTGGTGTCATTGCAGTTGATACAGAAGAATTTTCAACTGGTGAAGAGCACCTGAACAAAGCTTTAACTATTATTGGAGATGATGATGGTATTGCATCTGGAGTTTCCTCAGCCTCTGTAGGAGATGCTGAGTTAGCTTCAGCCGCCCTCTCAGGTGATGCAGAGAGCCTTCTCTCAGTCAACAGTGAAACAACTTCAGTGAACCCTACTGCTATCAATCCTTCCACAGTTGCATTAGCCATAAGCTGTCATAACCAACTTGGCATCTTATGGTCAAATCGTGCTATGTATTCTACTGCAAAATGTCATCTTGATCGGGCTAATACACTTTATGATGAATTCCAAAAGCAGAGTACTAAACCTCCTCGAACGCTCCATAGTTTATTTTCTTCAAGTGAAAGGAACAATAGCTGGGATGACAACAGTGGTGCAGTTGCATTGGAGAAGTTACATACACTCACATTCTACTATCTTGCTCAGGTCAGTGCAAGAGTCTGATATGCTTAATTTGCTGTCATGTTATTTCCTGTTACTGAATTGTACTAGTGATGTTTCTTTCTATCTGTCTGTCTATATATCTGATGCCTGTTCTCTTCTGAAACTCACACAAGGGGGTGGCTGCAGCACTTGAGTCTCCATAACTAGAGAACTCCAGTATTGCTTCTTATCCTTTAGTGCCTCGTCCTTAACATACCACTGGCAGAGGGCAAGTCTGGCACAGTGTCTGAGACTTTTACCTAATGCTCCTACTGACTTCTTGTACCTAATTATCCTGTCTAATGTTACTATATACTACTTTTGCCTAATGCTACTACCTGCTTGTTCCTACCTACTACTTCTATCTATTTTTCCCGCCATTTTACCAAAGGCAGGGCTAGTTCATAGTGCACACCACAGAAAAATTTAGAATTACAAAGAAATACCTGTGTAAGTTAAGTGTTGTCAAGTGTTACGTATGACAAGGAGAGATGCATGTTTGTGGACAGAATGCCTGTAGTCTATGTGTGGGAGAGGCAGAAAGAAAAGACAGCTCCCTGGGCCTGAGGAGTTCAACTTGTGCAACTAGTGATGTTTCAACCATTAATGGATTTAAGACAGTTGAACATCTCACATCTGGCCACTCTGGGGTCAAGCAGTTGTGAGATTTCAGAATTTTCCAGATTATTGATACCTGTTATACCAAAAATGCTAATAGCTGATCACTTGAATTAAAACTAATTCTGAGTAGTTTTCTCATTTGAATATGTAAGTTTTTTAAGTTTAGAGCAGCATCACAACAGTGATTATATACTTATAAAATCTTTTTATTTATTTAACCCCATCTAGACTATGGAAGTGAGAAGTGATGTCAGAGAACCTGTACTATATCAAACTAATTGGGGCGAGACCCTGTCTGGTAAAGCCATTTTTCTGATATATCTGATGGTTTATTAAATCAGACCCTCATTGGATATATTAGACATCTGGTCATATATGTCTGATGATAGTCTGAAGTAGCCTCATGGGTTGGACACTGTTGATATTGCTATATGTAGTGTACCTGTAAATGCCAGTGCCTTCAAAATGTATTTGTATGTACAGTAATACTAAACAGTCCAATTCTGTAGTACAGCATTGTTATAAGGCTTTTATTCATAGGAACTGTAATATGATTACCAGAGCTGTTGGTGGTTGTACACTAGTACAGTATCTGTAAAGTACTGTAATGCTTGTAAGGCTAGTGATAATGATGGAGATAGCCATGATGATCGAGGTGGCCATGATGGTAATGGCGATGGTGTTGGGGTTGGAGGTAATGGTGGAAATACTGTACTGAGGCAGAGGATATCACTTAATCTATAACATATACTACACTTACTTTAATACTTATATACAGGTATGTATTCCATTACACTATAATATCTACTTATGTACACTTTTTACAAGGTACTGTATTGTCACATGCACTGTACACTTTACTGTCTTTCTCTAAGAGTGCTAGAAGAGGCTCAGGAGTTAGCACTGGTATGGATGTGATATCTGATGCAGCTGAGGTCAAAGGCAGAGACAGAAACAGTGCTGATTATGCTAGTCCTGGGCTGCACCCTCGTCAGATGTTACATCTGTAGAGGGTCAATCCTCACCGACCTCAGGACCTTGTGGTAACTGTTCAGCTTGCCACTCTATTGATCAACAATTGTCAGAAGTTTGTCAGTAGCTTCAGAACCTAGGACAAAGACATCTTTTGAGAACTGTTCCCCTTCTCTTCCTCTTCAACCGTATCTGATGATTTGGTGTCACACATTCAGAGCAGTTTCCTCCTCAGTCATGTAGTTGTTCCTAGGAACACCAACATCTTCCTTCAGCTACTCTTCAACATCATCCTCAGGCCATCCATCCTTAGAACTAGTTTGAAACAGTTGTTAGCATCATATGCTCCATTCATTCCTCATTGTGATCACAGGCACCTTCTTCCAGGTTCCTCCCCAGTTGAAGATAGCATTCTTCATATCATAAGTCTTGAAATAATCTGGAGTTCTCTTGGCCCTGGTGTCCTCCCACTCTTCTATAGCCATGCCTTCCTGCACCAATACTAGGCAATTATGCAGGTACTGTTTTCAGTGCAACATTCTGGCACTCAAATATCCATGTATCCATAGGTTTCATTAGGGATGTGACGTTGGCTGGGAGGAAGACTGCCCTGATCCTCCTATTCTTGCTTCTGAGCTGGATAGTAGTGGGATGAGTTGGGGCATTGTTCAGCAGAAGAATAGCTTTAATGTCCTCTGCAGCAATGCCCTAGGTTCTCATGTGGTATCTGTGCACATTTGGCACACATACTTTCTCAGATCAGTCAAGAAATATTTCCTGTGTAAACCACATTGATTTATTAGTATTTAGCTGGCAGAGAGTTCATTATGTCCTTCGTTTTGCATGGTTCCCTGGACTTCCACATCACCACTGACCACAGATGGTGTGACCTATTGGAATTAGGACACACATGGTCCTTCATGATTTTGTTCTCCAGTGTTCTCTTGATTTTTCCATGAGCCTGAAACTTGCAGGGCAGAGATTTCCAGTCTGTTCCCAATTGTAGAGCTGGAATGGGATCAGGTCATTTTTAGTAATGTTCTTTGTCTTGTCAGTGTTTGGTACCACAACTTCAGTGTTAGCACTTCAAAGTTCTCAGTGATGGCATTGTTCACGGTGTTGTGGTACCTGCTAAATGCTGCAGCCAAGCACAAGTGCACTTAAGTCTCTGTGCCCTAGATGCTGCACCAGTCTTACAGTAATATCTTTTATGTCCAGCCCATGCACTGGCACACCTTTAAATCTCTGTTGTTTGAATCACTTGAATCAAGATCATCAAACAACAGCCATCTCCCATGAAAAATTTTCATTGGCTTCACTGGCTTTCACTGTCTTCAACAGATTACTCAGCTTTTCATTATCATGTTGTTGATATTTTAAGTTTATGTTTTTGATAAACAGCTTTGGAGACATTCCTCTATCATGTTCCTGCAAGTGTTCCCAATTCACTTTCACAGACAGATTCTGCCTTTTTCTCTTAGGATTTGACAAAACTTTTACCATTGAACACCATAGTGCAATACAGTAAAGTCACTGGGAAAGTAAACTGCTCAACAAATTCTTTGTTAAAACAAATCGTAAGTTTTTCTGGGACAAAATTGTCACAAATCACAGCAAGCAGGTCTAGGGATATTAAAAACTTCAGCAGTACGATAAGGCTGACCTGATGCCGAAGGTAGCCAGAGAGAGACAATAACTAAGAAACCATTATGTAATACTGCATTGTATTGTATACAAAACATGTATTGGTGATTCATTACAGTGAAATGTTTACTTTTTGGGGAAAAGATTATCTTAAATAACTATAAGATTGGGGGATTCTACATCAGTGAGAAAATGACATTACATAAGCTTCTTTATGATGCAGTATTGGTGTGTCCAGGAAAAAATTTATGTTACATATGCATCTTTTTTCTTGTACATGGGCTGTACTGTACAGGATTAATTTATTTTTAAAGTGAAATATTCATATTCGATAACTATGATGTGTTGAATTCCATCGAGAGAAAATATAATACAAGTTCATTCATGACACAGTAAAGATGTTTTCAGGAAAAAACTTAGATAATAGAATTCTGTTTGTGTGTCTTTGTACAGTATATTAACACAGTATACAGTGTTGAAATATAAGAATACAGCTGTACATACGATAATTTATACACAGTATTGACACAGAATACAGTAGTACATATAATAATCATGATGCACAAAAACTATTATACTTACCAGAATTGTTGTTGTGATCACAAGCCTGGCTAGTACACTCCACTTGGCTTACACCTAGTGCAGGTGTTCATCCTCCCTTTGAATGTGGTCAATAACTGGGTACCTGGTTTAGGCTGGAGGGTGTGTGTGTGTGTGTGTGTGTGTGTGTGTGTGTGTGTGTACATACACAAGAGTGAAGACATGATGCTGTATGAAGGTGAAGAGACGGGGCAACACAAGTGTAAAACTCTCTCCCCATAACACTTAAATAGTATTCAATATCACTGGATACTTTGGACTCGATCCAGTTTATCAGATGATAGTTTGACTGGGCTTTGGATGTCTAATAAAGCTGATTTCCAATGAACACAGGTGTAGGAATATATTAATATTCTATATATGGATTAAATGGTTACCCCACTTGATCTTTGTTTTACTGTGTTAGCATTCACAGTCTGGGCCTCTCACAAGTCAGACCATAAGCCATGCTGTCCCTTTGGTGGCTCACCCTGTCCCCTGTACATGAATGTTTTTACCATTAAGTTGTATTTTTGTATGTGGCTGTCTTCTCTGCTAGAAGTTACAAGAGTCATCTTACAGTTTAGTGGCAGTGACCAAGATGCATTCCATTGTTCATATGACTTATCAGTTTATTCCTGTGTAAAAAAGCATGAATATAGATCTAGCCTATATGTTCTAGGAAACAACTGACATCTCTACCTACACCAGGAGGACAAGTGACACACCGTTTTGTTCTTAAGTAATATAACTGTTTGTTTGAGAGAAGCCCCTACATTTCTACTTGCTTTTATTTGAAAATGGGACATGATAGGCAGCCACCATCTTGACACCATGAGGTCAAGACAACAGTTATACTTTATTAGACTCATTGGACTCCTAACTCTCCTAGAGTGGGGTCAGTTTTTTAGTATTCCTAGCCATCTGGTGGAACATTACTTAACCAGAGGACTAGTTGACAATCAGCTGTGTGCCACCATGTTTATTTTAACCCAGCTGCCAGACCACTAGTGAACAAAAGGACGAAACCTTGCGGCATGTTGCTCACAATCTGCCATCACTACCTGGAAGGTAAATAGAAATTTACATAATATTAAGGCGTGATGAATGGAAATTAGCATTACTTCTGCGATTAATCCCTGGACAATATATGGGCCACAGTAACCTTTTTCCACAGATTATAACACTGCAAAACTGAAAGTTGGAGTTATTGTTGCTTCCAGTTGATAACACTGCTAACACAGTCATGATAGCAAAAGGGGCACTCCTTTAGTATAGAACCTCTGGCTTTAAAGCCTAGGAATTCATGGGTGATTGTGATTAACTAAACCTTTGACAATACTCTTTGTTTAGCAGAGAGCAGATTTTCATAACTGTATGATAGTTTTCTAATCGAGTCTGCATTGTCATTGATAGATTATACCCATGGCAGTGCAATAGAGTCATTGTATGGTCAGCCACAACAGGGGGTTCATTCATCTTTTATGTTCCACTTGCTAGCTTCATGTTGCACATGCACAGCTTCAGAGAAGCCCCCAAATATACAGTGTCATCCTTGTCAGCATTAGTTGTATGTGGAAGAGATGAGGGTCAGACAAATACTGATTATGTAATGAGTGTACCTCTGGGCAACAAAGGTCCAAGTTATTGTGCAGCAGCTTACCTTGGAGGTCAGTGTTGGGGTGGCATCTCAGTCTCCTCAATAATGTGCTATAACTGTTTAGAACCAATGCCAAGCTCAACCCAAATATGCCTACCACCATTCCTAACCTAATGCATCCCGTACCCACTCAGCCTGCACTGTCATTAGACGTGCAGGAAAGTCTAACTACAGCTACGACTGTGCATTCTTTTTTTGTAATTTTTGAAACTACTTGCAAGGGTGGATGTCGGTAAGCGACTTAACTACGTGTTGTTAGTGAAGGAAGTTGTTAGTTTAGGGAAGGAGTGTATGGACACCATAAGAGGAAGATTTAAGATCAGATTGCTGATAGCATAGGCAGAAGTAAGTAAAGGGGTGGCAGTTAGATAATGGTTCGATATACCTTACCAACTAAAAACACAGCGACCTTCCAGCATCGCTCACCTTCCAGTACAGCCTGTCGCACGGAAGCAATGGGCAACCCCGCCAAGGCGTCCACCGCCCGTCCGACAACCCAACCTCAGGAACTGGTACCTGCCTTTGGAGTCACGGGAGAACAGCCTAATCCCGCACACCCCAAGCACACAAAGGGGGAGATGACCTTCGCCTGCCCGACGGCCGACACCAGATGGACAAGGCAGGCTCCGATTGCTAACCTGTGCTCTTGAACCACATCCTGTGAAGGAAGTGGGTCCAGGTTAGGGCTTTGACGGTGCACACCTCAAGGTCCTGGTACTTCAGACCTAACCCTCTGAGAGCACTCGCGCTTTCTTGGCACCATGCGCCACGCCCACTTAGTGTAGCAGATGTTACATGTACGGTGCTTTTTCCGGTAAAGTCCCGTACTCCTTGCAAGACTTCCGGGATGCCGTAATAGCTGCACTTATGCTGATGTGCAGCTGAAAGCGCGAAATGGACCCCAGAGACCTGAGTGTCTATTATATAGGCCTCCGTACCTTTGGAAACCTCGATGTCCGGCTTCCTAAAGGACCCCACAATCGGAATGCGCGGCTCGCAGGACACCTCGTAACCCCTCTGCCTCAGTCGTCCGGCCAAATAGGCACTGATGTTGTCATGCCTCTTTACCCTTCCGCCATGACTACGGGGGCACATCTGTGCGATGTGCCCGAGCGTACCCGGCTTCTGACAGGTGTCACAAAGGCCATTGATCTCGGGCCGACCTCTGGACGCCCTGGCAAGGGTGGACAAAGCGCCTATCCTCACTTGGACGGCCTTCACATAGTCAGAACCGGACAGGAAACGGCTCCCGTTATTCACCTATCTGCTAGCCTGAGGCACGGCAGCAGAATGAGCGAGACCCACACCGTCGACGGTGCTGACCAGAAGGGCCCTCCATGCGTGATGGCGTTCGAGTTTGTTACCCGCCTGCCGACCAGCAATGCATGCGGGCCCAGTCCAGCGCTGCAGCTTGCTCATCACTGCACGCTCCCGGACAGCCGCCTGAATCACCGGGTCGGTCGAGGTGAGTAATTTCTCGAACCTGGCTTGTTTATTCAACCGGACGGTCGAGACAAAGTCCGGTATACCCAGCCCACCATCTCCTGCTATCGAGTGGAAGTATGCACAAGGCACGTCATGGACTAGGCGTAGCCAGCGGCGGACCGCCACTCGCACCTGCCTGTCCATGCGTGCTAGTCATGTCTTATAGACTTATAGACTTTCCCCCAGTCGATGCATGAGCTTGGGCACCAGATGTCCCACAAGCAACGCAATCCGTTGTCGAGGTTTTAGAGGGGCTCTGGTGATGTTGTGGAGCCCCTCTTCTAGCAGGGCACCGTAGGACTTTCGCCGGCCTCCGGCTCTGATAAGAATGCCGAGGTACTTATAATCGTCCTCAGCATTCATGGATCCGACAGCGCTGCCCAAGACTTGGAATGTCCTATTTTTATTGACGTACCAAGTCTTACGCTTGCCGTCGACCTCCATGCTGAGGGTACGACATTGACATTTCCCAGGGTTGACTTGAAGCCCCCCCCCACGCGCGAGGGTCTCAGCCATCACGTTCATTGCCTATTGCAAGCCAGTGGGCGTCTGCACTACCAGGACCAAATCATCGGCAAACACCAGTGCTGATATCTTTTGATCACCTAACCTAACCCCTACACCAGTCTCCTTCACCCTCGTCAATCACAAGGTTGAAGATAATTGGTGATAGTGGGTCACCCTGCTTGACCCCACGAGTCATGTTTATCTTTTCCGACATCTCGTTGCTGCCTTCGATGTGAGTGAAGGCTCAGTCATACGTCGACATGACATATGCCCTGACAGGGGCTGGAATGCCCTTCCGCGACATGGCCCGCTCGATAGCGCTATGATTATGCTTATGATTATGATCATGCTTTGGCCATGTCGAGGAATGCTAGGTGCACACCATGGGCGTGTGCCCGCGCATGACCGACGATTGCATCCAAGATTGTGAGGTTCTCAAGGCATCCGTCCATTGGAACGAATGCCTTTTGAGCTCCATCGATCTGGACGAGGCTCGAGATGCGGCTGCTCAGTATTTTA
>JAUUDZ010438594.1:0-13262 GCA_032361705.1 Panulirus versicolor
GATGCAAGGTGTCCTGGGCCACTGTATCATGGTGCTACCTTGTGCCGCGCCACACTGATGCCAGGTGTCCTGGGCCGCTGTATCATGGTGCTGCCTTGTGCCGCCCCACGCTGATGCCAGGTGTCCTTGGAAACTGTATCATGGTGCTACCTTGTGCTGCCACACGCTGATGCCAGGGGTCCTGGGCCACTGTATCATGGTGGTACCTTGTGCCGCCCTACACTGATTCCAGGTGTCCTGGGCCAATGTATCATGGTGCTACCTTGTGCCGCCTTACGCTGATGCCAGGGGTTCTGGGCCACTGTATCATGGTGCTAACTTGTACCACGCCATGCTGATGCAAGGTGTCCTGGGCCACTGTATCATGGTGCCACCTTGTGCCGCCCCACACTGATGCCAGGTGTCCTGGGCCACTGTGTCATGGTGCTACCTTGTGCTGCCCCTAAATGATGCCAGATGTCCTGAGCCACTGTATCATGGTGCTACTTCCTGCCGCTCCACAATGATACCAGGTGTCCTGGGTTACTGTATCATGGTGGTATCTTGTGTCGCCCCACATTGATGCCAGGTGTCTTGAGCCACTGTATCATGCTGCAACCTTGTGCCGCCCCAGGCTGATGCCAGGTGTCCTGAGCCACTGGATCATGGTGCTATCTTGTCCCAGCAGACACTGATGCCAGGTGTTCTGGGCCACTGTATAATGGTGCTACCTTGTGCCGCCCTACACTGATGCCAGGTGTCCTGGGCCACTGTGCCATGGTGCTACAATGTGCAGCCCACGGCGATACCAGGTGTCCTGAGGCGCTGTACCATGGTGCTATCTTGTGCCGCCCCACGCTGATGCCAGGTGTCCTGAGCCACTGTTTCATGGTGCTACCTTGTG
Organism: Panulirus versicolor; assembly: GCA_032361705.1. Taxonomy (NCBI): domain Eukaryota; kingdom Metazoa; phylum Arthropoda; class Malacostraca; order Decapoda; family Palinuridae; genus Panulirus; species Panulirus versicolor. The sequence goes on from JAUUDZ010438594.1 coordinate 884, forward strand.
ATAGCCCACACCGATGCCAGGTGTCCTGGGCCACTGTATCATGATGCTACCTTGTGCCGCCCCACACTGGTGCCAGGTGTCCTGGGCCACTGTAACATGGAGCTACCTTGTTCTGCCCCACAGTGATGCCAGGTGTCCTGGGCTACTATATCATAGTGCTACCTTGTGCCATCCTACGCTGCTACCATGTGTCCTGAGCCACTCTATCATGGTGCTACCTTGTGCTTACCCACGCTGTTGTCTGTTGTCCTGGGCGACTGTATGATGTTGCTACCTTGTGCCGCGCCACACTGAACCAGGTGTCCTGAGCCACTGTATCATGGTGCTACCTTCTGCCGCGCCACAATGATGCCAGAAGTCCTGAGCTACTGTATCATGGTGCTACCTTGTGCCGCCACACGCTGATGCCATGTGTCCTGGGCCATTGTATTATGGTGCTATATTTTGCTGCCTTACGCTGATGGCAGGTGTCCTGGGCCACTGTATCATGGTGCTACCTTGTACCACGCCGCACTGATATAAGGTGTCCTGGGCCACTGTATAATGTGCTACCTTGTGCCCCGCCACACTGATGCCAGGTGTCCTGGGCCACTGTATCATCGTGCTATATTGTGCCACCCCAAGCTGCTGCCAGTTGTCATGGGCCACTGTATCATGGTGCTACCTTTTTGCCGGCCCGCTGATGCCAGGTATCCTCGGCATCTGTATCATGGTGCTACCTGGTGCCACTCCGCCCTGGTGATGCCAAGTGTCCTGGGCCACTGTATCATGGTGCTACCTTGTGCCGCCCCACGCTGATACCAGGTGTCCTAAGCCACTGTATCATGGTACTACCTTGTGCCAGCCCACACGGATGCCAATTTCCTTAGCCACTGTATCATGGTGCTACCTTATGCTGCCCCAAACTGATGCCAGGGGTCCTGGACCACTGTATCGAGGCGCTACCTTGTGCCGCCCCACACTGATGCCAGGTGTCCTGAGCCACTCTATCATGGTGCTCCCTTGTGCCGCCCCACGCCACACTGATGCCAGGAGTCCTGAGCCACTGTATCATGGTGGTACCTTGTGCCGCGCCAAACTGATGCCAGGTGTACTGAGCCACTGTATCATGGTGATACCTTGTGCCGCCACACGCCAAACTGAGGCCAGGTGTCCTGGGACACTGTAACATAGTACTACCTTGTCCTGTCCCACAATGATGCCAGATGTCATTTACCACTGTATCATGGTGCTAGCTTGTGCCGCCCAACGCTGATGCCAGGTGTCCTGGGCCACTGTATCATGGTGCTACCTTTTGCCGCCCACGATGATGCCAGATGGCCTGGGCCACTGCATCATGGTCTTACATAGTGCCGTCCCACGCTGATGCCAGGTGTCCTAGGCCACTATATCATGGTGGTAACTTGTGCCACCCTACACTTATGCCAGGTGTCCTGGGCCACTGTATCATGATGCTACCTTGTGCCGCACCGCCCCACTGATGCCATATGTCCTGGGCCAATGTATCATGGTGTTACCTTGTGCCGCCCAACGCTGATGCCAGGGCGTCCTTGGCCACTGTATCATGGTGCTACCTTGTGCCGCCCAACGTTGATGCTAGGTGTTCTAGGAGACTGTATCACGGAGCTACCTTGTGCCGCCCCTAACTGATGGCAGGTGTCCTGAGCCACTGTATCATGGTACTACCTTCTTCCGCTCCACAATGATACCAGGTGTCCTGAGGCACTGTATCATGGTGGTACCTTGTGCAGCCCCACATTGATGCCAGGTGTCTTGAGTCACTGTATAATGCTGCAACCTTGTGCCGCCCCAGGCTGATACCATGTGTCCTGAGTCACTGGATCATGGTGCTACCTTGTGCCGACCCACGCTGTTGTCAGTTGTCCTGGGCGACTCTATCATGGTGCTACCTTGTGCCCCGCCACACTGAGCCAGATGTCCTGAGCCACTGTATCATGGTGCTACCTTGTGCCGCGCCACAATGATGCCAGAAGTCCTGGGCCATTGTATCATGGTGCTAACTTGTGCCGCCCCAAGCTGATGCCATGTGTCCTGGGCCACTGTATCATGGTGCAATCTTATGCTGCCTTATGCTGATGGCAGGTGTCCTGGGCCACTGTATCATGGTGCTACCTTGTACCACGCCACACTGATACAAGGTGTCCTGGGCCACTGTATCATGTGCTACCTTTTGCCGCGCCACACTGATGCAAAGTGTCCTGGGCCACTGTATCATGGTGCTACCTTGTGCAAACCAAAGCTGATGCCAGTTATCCTGGGCCACTGTATCATGGTGTTACATTTTGCCGGCCTGCTGATGCCAGGTATTCTCGGCATCTGTATCATGGAGCTACCTGGTGCCACTCCGCCCCGCTGATGCCAGGTGTCCTGGGCCACTGTATCATGGTGCTACCTTGTGCCGCCCCACGCTGATACCAGGTGTCCTAAGCCACTGTATCATGGTACTACCTTGTGCCAGCCCACACGGATGCCAATTTCCTTAGCCACTGTATCATGGTGCTACCTTATGCTGCCCCAAACTGATGCCAGGGGTCCTGGACCACTGTATCGAGGCGCTACCTTGTGCCGCCCCACACTGATGCCAGGTGTCCTGAGCCACTCTATCATGGTGCTCCCTTGTGCCGCCCCACGCCACACTGATGCCAGGAGTCCTGAGCCACTGTATCATGGTGGTACCTTGTGCCGCGCCAAACTGATGCCAGGTGTACTGAGCCACTGTATCATGGTGATACCTTGTGCCGCCACACGCCAAACTGAGGCCAGGTGTCCTGGGACACTGTAACATAGTACTACCTTGTCCTGTCCCACAATGATGCCAGATGTCATTTGTCACTGTATCATGGTGCTAGCTTGTGCCGCCCAACGCTGATGCCAGGTGTCCTGGGCTTCTGTATCATGGTGCTACCTTTTGCTGCCCACGATGATGCCAGATGTCCTGTGCCACTGCATCATGGTCTTACATAGTGCCGGCCCACGCTGATGCCAGGTGTCCTAGGCCACTATATCAAGGTGGTAACTTGTGCCGCCCCACACTGATGCCAGGTGTCATGGGCCACTGTATCATGGTGCTACCTTGTGCCGCACCGCCCCACTGATGCCATGATGCCATATGCCCTGGGCCAATGTATCATGGTGCTACCTTGTGCCGCCCCAAGCTGATGCCAGGGCGTCCTGGGCCACTGTATCATGGTGCTATCTTGTGCCGCCCAACGCTGATGCCAGGTGTCCTCGACCACTGTATCACGGTGCTACCTTGTGCTGCCCCACGCTGATGCCAGGTGTCCTGGAGCACCGTATCATGGTGCTACCTTGTGCCGTAACACACTGATGCCAGGTGTCCTGGGCCAAAGTATCATGGTGCTACTTCTCCCGCCCCAAGCTGATGCCAGGTGTCCTGGGCCACTGTATCATGGGGCTACCTTGTGCCGCCAAAAGCTGATGCCAGGTGTCCTTGGCCACTGAATCAAGGTGCTACTTTATGCCACCCCACACTATTGCCAGGTGTCCTTGGCCACTGTATGATTGTGCTATCTTGTATGACGCCACACTGATGCAAGGTGTCCTGTGCCACTGTATCATGGTGCTGCCTTGTGCCACCCCACACTCTTGCTAGGTTTCCTGGGCCACTGTATCATGGTGCTACATTTCCCCGCCCCAAGCTGATGCCAGTTGTCCTGGGCCACTGTATCATGATGCTACATTGTGCCACCCCACACTGAAGCTAGTTGCCCTGAGCCACTATATCATCGTGCTACCTTGTGCCGCCCAACGCCACACTGATGCCAAGTATCCTGGACCACTGTATCATGGTGCTTCCTTGTGCCGCCTCACACTGATGCCAGGTGTTCTGGGCCACAATATCATGGTGGTATCTTGCGCCAGCCCACGCTGAAGCCAGGTTTCCTGTGCCACAGTATCAGGGTTCTACTTTGTGCCGCCCCATGGTGATGCCAGGTGTCCTGCGCCACTGTATCATGGTACTACCCTGTGCCGCCCTACATTGATTCTAGGTGTCCTGGGCCACTGTATCATGGTGCTACTATGTGTAGCCCCACGCTGATTCCAGGTATCCTGTGTCTCTCTACGATAGTGCTACTTTGTGCCGCTCCACGCTGATGCCAGGTGTCCTGAGCCACTGTATCATGGTGCTTCCTTGTGCCAGCCCACACTGATGCGAGGTGACCTGGGTCACTGTATGATGGTGCTACATTGTGCCGTCCCACACTGATGCCAGGTGACTGGGCCACTGTATCAATGTGCTACCTTTTGCTGCCCCACACTGATGCTAGGTATCCTGGGTCAATGTATCATGGTGCTACCTTTCGCCAGCCCAGGCTGATGCCAGGTGTGCTGTGCCACTTTATCATGGTGCTACATTGTGCCGACCCACGCTGATGTTAGGTGTCCTGGGCCAATGTATCAACTTGCTACCTAGTGCGTGCCTCGCTGATGACAGGTGTCCTGGTCCACTGTATCATGGTGGTAACTTGTGCCACCCCACGCTGATACCAGGTGTCCTGGGCCAATGTATCATGGTGCTACCTTGTGACGCGCCACAGTGATGCCAGGTGTTCTGGGCCACTGTATCATGGTACTACTTTGGGCCGCCCCACTCTGATACCAGGGGTCCTGGGCCACTGTATCATTGTGCTTCCTTGTGCAGCCCCACACTAATGCCAGGTTTCCTACGCCACTAGATCATGGTGCTACCTTGTGCCGCCAAACGCTGATGCCAGGTGTCCTGGGACACTGTATCATGGTGCTACCTTGTGGCGCCCGCGCCAAACTGATGCCAGGTGTCCTAGGCTACTGTATCATGGTGCTACCTTGTACCGAACAACACTGATGCCAGGTGTCCTTGGCCACTGTATCATGGTGCTACCTTGTGCCGCCAGACACTGATGCCAGGTGTCCTGGGCCACTGTATCATGGTGCTACCTTGTGCTGCCCCACACTGATGCCAGGTGTCCTGGGCCACTGTATCATGGTGCTTCCTTGTTCCTCCCCACGCTTTTGCCAGGTGTCCTCTGCCACTGTATCATGGTGCTACCTTTTGCCGCCCCACGCTTATGCAAGGTGTCCTGGGCCACTGCATCATGGTGCTACCTTGTGCTGCCCCATGCTGATGCAGGTCTCCTGGACCACTGTATCATGGTTCTACCTTGTGCCGCCCACACTAATGTCAGGTGTCTTGGGCCACTGTATTATGCTTCTACCTTGTGCTGCCCCACGCTGATGCCATGTGTCCTGGGCACTATATCATGGTGCTACCTTGTGCCGCCCCATGCTGATGCCAGGTCTCCTGGACCACTGTATCATGGTTTTACCTTATGCCGCCCCACACTGATGCCGATGTCCTGGGCCACTGTATCATGCTTCTACCTTGTGCCACCCCACGCTGATGCCATATGTCCTGGGCCACTGTACCACGGCGCTACCTTGTGCTGCCCCCCACTGATGCCAGGTGCCTTGGAAAACTATCATTTTGCTACCTCGTGCCACGCCACAATGATGCTAGGTGTCCTGGGCCACTGTATCATGGTGCTACCTTGTACCGCGCCACAATGATACCAGGTGTCCTGGGCCACTCTATCATGGTGCTACCTTGTGACGCACCACACAGATGCCGGGTGTCCTGCGCCACTATATCATGGTGCTACCTTGTGCCGCTCCAAGCTGATGCTAGGTGTTCTTAGCCAATGTGTCATGGTGCTACCTTGTGCCGCCCCACCCTGATACCAGGTGTCCTGGGCCTCTGTATGATGGTGCTACTATGTGCAGCCCCACGCTGATTCCAGATGTCCTGGGCCACTGTATCGTGGTGCTACCTTGTGCCGCCCCACTCGGCTACCAGGTGTCCTGAGCCACGGTATCATGGTGCTACCTTGTGAAAGCCTACACTGATGACAGGTGTCCTGGGTCACTGTATCATGGTGGTACCTTGTGCCGACCCACACTGATGCCAGTTTCCTGGGCCACTGTATAATAGTGCTACCTTTTGCTACCCCACACTGATGCCAGGTGTCTTGGGCCACTGTATCATGGTGCTACTTGTGCCAGCCCAAGCTGATGCCAGATGTCCTGGCCACTGCATCATGCTGCTATCTTGTGCCGACAAACGCTGATGTCAGATGTCCTGGGCCACTGTATTTCGTTGCTACCTTGTACCGCCCCCTCGCTGATGCCAGGTGTCCTGGGCCACTGTATCATGGTGCTATCTTGTGCCGCCCCACGCTGATACCAGGTGTCCTGGGCCACTGTATCATGGTGCTATCTTGTACCGCGCCACAATGATGCCAGGTGTTCTGGGCCACTGTATCATGGTGCTACCTTGTGGCGCCCCTATCTGATACCAGGTATCCTGGGCCACTGTGTCATGGTGCTACCTTGTGGCGCGCCACACTGATACCATGTGTCCTTGGGCACTGTATCATGGTGCTACCTTGTACCGCCCCAAGCTGATGCAAGGTGTCCTGGGCCACTGTATCACAGTGGTACCTTGTGCCGACCCGCTGATGCCAGGTGTCCTGGGCCAATGTCACTTCGTTCTCCCTTGTGCCGCCCCACACTGATGCCAGGTGTCCTTGGCCACTGTATCGTGGTGCTACCTTGTGCCGCCCTACGCTGATGCCAGATGTCCTAAGCCACTGTGTCATGGTGCTACCTTGTGTTAGCCCACACTGATGCCAGGTGTCCTGAGCCACTGTATCATGGTGCTGCCTTGTGCCTCCCCACACTGATAACAGGTGTCCTGGGCCACTGTATCATGGTGCTACCTTCTGCGGCCTGACGCTGATGCCAGGTGTCCTGGGCCACTGTATTACTGTTTTACCTTGTGCCGCCCTACACTAATGCCAGGTGTCGTGGGCCACTGTATCATGGTGCTACCTTGTGCCGCCTGAGCCACACTGATGCCTGGTGTCCTGGGCTAGTGTATCACAGTGCTACCTTGTGCCGCCACACACTGATGCCAGGTGTCCTGGGCCACTGTATCATGGTGCTACCTTGTTCTGCCCCACATTGATGCAAGGCGTCCTGGGCTACTGTATCATGGTGATACCTTGTGCCTCCACACATTGATGCCAGGTGTCCTGGGGCACTGTATCATCGTGCTACCTTGTTCTGCCCCACACTGATAAAAGGTGTCCTTGGCCACTGTATCATGGTGCTACCCTGTGCCGCCCAACACTGATGCCAGGTATCCTGGGTCACTCTATCATGGTGCTACCTAGTTCTGCCCACGCTGATGCAACGTGTCCTGGACCACAGTATCATGGTGGTACCTTTTGCCGCCCACACTGATGCCAGGTGAATTGGGCCACTTTCTCATGGTGCTACCTTGTGTCGCCCCACGGTGATGCCAGGTCTCCTAGGCCACTGTATCATTGTGCTACCTTGTGCCGCCACACGTTGATACCAGGTGTCCTGGGCCAATGTAGCATGGTGCTACCTTGTGCCACCCCACGCTGGTGCCAGATGTTCTGGACCACTGTATCATGGTGCTACCTTGTGTCGGCCCACGCTAATGCCAGATGTCCGCGACCACTGTATCATGGTGCTACCTTGTGCCGCCCCACACTGATACAATGTGTCCTAGGCCATGTTATCATGGTGCTCCCTTGTGCTCACCAACGCTGATGCCAAGTGTCCTGGGCCACTGTATCATGGTGCTACCTTGTGCCGCCCCACACTGATGCTAGGTGTCCTGAGCCACTGTATCATGGTGCTACCTTGTGCCGCCCCACGCCACACTCGTGCCAGCTGTCATGGGTTTCTGTATCATGGTGCTACCTTGTGCCGCCCAACATTGATGCCAGGTGTTCAGGGCCACTGTATCATAATGCTACCTTGTGCTGAAGCACAAAGATGCCAGGTCTCCTGGGCCACTGTATCATGGTGCTATTTTGTGTGCGACACACCGATGCCAGGTGTCTTGGGCCACTGGATCAGGGTGCTACCTTGTAACGTCCCACGCTGATGCTAGGTGACCTGGACCACTGTATCACGGTGCTACCTTGTGCGGCCTGAGGCTGATGCCAGATGTCCTGGACCACTGTCTCATGGTGCTACCTTGTGCCGCCCCACAATGATGCCAGTTGTCCTAGGCCACTGTATTATTGTGCTATCTTGTGCTTCTCCACGCTGATGCCAGGTGTCCTCGGCCACTGTATCATAGTGCTAGCTTTTTGCCGCCCTACGCTGGTGCCAGGTGTCATGGACCACTGTACAATGGTGCTACCTCGTGCCGCCCCCGTTGATGCCAGGTGTCCTGGGGCACTGTATCATGGTGCTACCTTGTGCTGCCCTACGCTGATGCCAGGTGTCCTGGGCCTCTGTATGATGGTGCTACTTTGTGCTGCCCTACTTTGATGCCACATGTCATGGGCTACTGTATCGCGTTGCTACCTTGTGCCGCCCCTCCCAGCTTATGCCAGGTGTCCTGCGCCACTGTATCATGGTGCTACATTGTGCCGCCCCACGCTGATGCACGTGTCCTGGGCCATTGTATCATGGAGCTACCTTGTGCAGCCCCGCGCCGATGCAAGGTATCCTGGGCCACTTTATCATGTATCTACCTTTGCCGCCCTACGCTGATGCCAGGTGTTCTGGGCCACTGTATCATGGTGCGAAATTGTGCTGGCCCACACTATTGCCAGATGTCCTGGGCGACTGTATCGCTGCTCTACCTTGTACCGCCATGCCCAGTTGATGCCAGGTGTCCTGGACCACTGTATGTTGGTGTAGCCTTGTGCCACCCGAAGCTGATACCAGGTGTCCTGGGCCACTGTATCACGGTGGACCTTGTGCAGCACAACACTGATGCCAGGTGTCCTCGGCCACTGTAGCATAGTGCTAACTTGTGCCGCCCCGCCCCGCTGATGCCAGGTGTCCATTACCACTGTATGATGGTGCTACCTTGTGCAGCCCAATACTGATGCCTGTTGTCCTGGGCCACTGTAGCACGGTGCTACCTTGTGTCGCCCCGCCCCGCTGATGCCATGTATCCTGGGCCACTGTATCATGGTGCTACCTTGTGCCGCCCCACGCTGATACCAAGTGTCCTGGGCCACAGTATCATGGTGCTACCATGTCCGGGCCCGCTGATGCCATGTGCACTGGGCCACTGTATCATGGTGCTACCTTGTGCAGCTCCACACTGATAGGTGTCCTGAGCCAATGTATCATGGTGCACCTTGTGCCGCCCCACACTGATGCCAGGTATCCTGGGCCAGTGTGTCATGGTGCTACCTTGTGCGCCCACACTGACGCCAGGTGTCTTGCGTCACTGTATCATGGTGTTACCTTGTGCCGACACAAGCTGATGCCAGGTGTCCTAGGCCACTGCAGCATAGTGCTACCTTGTGCCAGACCCACGCTGATGCCAGGTGTCCTGGGCCACTATATCATTGTGCTACCTTCTGCCACCCCACGCTCATACCAGGGGTCCTGGGCCACTGTATCATGGTGCTACCTTGTGCCTGCCCACGCTGGTGCCAGGTGTCCTGGGCCACTGTATCATCCTGCTATCTTGTGCCGCCCCAAGTTGATGCGAGGTGTCCTGTGCCACTGTATCATTGTTTTACCTTGTGCCGCCCCACACTGATGCCAGGTGTCCTTGGCCACTGTTTCATGCTGCTACCATGTGCAGCCCAATGCTGATGCCAGGTGTCCTGGGCCACTGTATCATGGTGCTGCTACCTTGTGCCCCCCCAAGCTGATGCCAGGTGTCCTGGGCCACTGTATTATGGTGCTACCTTGTGCCAGCCCAAACTGATGCCCGGTGCTCTGGGCCACTGTATCATGGTGCTACCTTGTGCCGCCCCACATTGATGCCAGGTGTTCTGGGCCACTGTATTATGGTGCTACCTAGTGCTGCCCCACACTGATTTCAGGTGCCTTGGGCCACTGTATCATGGTGCTATCTTCTTCCACCCCACGCTGATGCCAGGTGTACTGGGCCACTGTATCATGGTGCTACATTGTGCTGCCCCACGCTGATGCCAAGTGTCCTGGGCCACTGTATCATGGTGATACCTTGTGCCGCCACACGCTTATGCCAGGTTTCCTGGGCCACTATATCATGGTGCTACCTTGTGCCGCCCCACGCTGATGCCAGGTGTCCTAGGCCACTGTATCATGGTGCTACCCTGTGCTGTACCACGTTGATGCCAGGTGTCCTGGGCCAATGTATCATGGTGCTACCTTTTGCAGCCCCACACTGAGTACAGGTGTCCTGTGCCACTGTATCATGGTGCTACCTTGTGCCGCCCCGCTGATGCCAGGTTTCCTGGGCCACTTTATCATGGTGCCACCTTGTGCCGCACAACGCTGATGCCAGATGTCCTGGGCCACTGTATCATGGTGCCATCTTGTGCCGCCCCACACTGATGCCAGGTGTCCTGGGCTACTGTATCATGGTGCTACCTTGTGCCGACCCGAGTCGCTGATGCCAGGTGTCCTGGGGCACTGTATCATGGTGCTACCTTGTGCTGCCCAACACTGATGCCAGATGTCCTGGGCTACTGTATCGCGGTGCTACCTTGTGCCGCCCTGCCCAGCTGATACCAGGTGTTCTGGGCAACTCTATCATGGTGCTACCTTGTGGCGCCCCACACTGATGCCAGGTGTCCTGGGGCACTGTATCACGGTGCTACCTTGTGCCGCCCCACCCCGCTGATGCCAGGTGTCCTGGGCCACTGTATCATGGTGTTACCTTGTTCCGCCCCACGCTGATGCCAGGTGTCCTTGGACAGTGTATCATGGTGATACCTTGTGCCACCCCATGCTGATTCCAGGTGTCCTGGGCCACTGTATTATTGTGCTAACTTGTGTCTCCGCTGATGCCAGGTGTCCTGGGCCAAGGTATTTTGGTGCTACCTTGTAATGTTTCGCCCAGCTGATGCCAGGTGTCCTGGGCCACTGTATCATGCTCTACCTTGTGCCGCCCCACACTTATGCCAGGTGTCCTCGGACACTGTATTATGGTGCTACCTTGAGCCGCCCCAAGCTGATGCTAGGTGTCCTGGGCCACTGTATTTTGGTGCTACTTTGTGCCGCCCCACACTGATGCCCGGTGTTCTGAGCCACTGTATCATGGTGCTACCTTTGCCGCCCCACACTGATGCCAGGTGTCCTGGGCTACTGTATCATGGTGCTACCTTGTGCAGCCCCACACTGATGCCAGATGTCCTGGGCCACTGTATCGTGGTGGTAACTTGTACCAGCCCACGCTGATGCCAGGTGTCCTGGGCCACTGTATCATGGTGTTACGTTGTGCCGCCCCAAATTGATGCCAGGTGTCTTCAGCCACTGTGTCTCTTTGCTACCTTGTGCCCCCCCGCTCCACTCATTCCAGGTGTCCTGGGCCACTGTATCATGGTGCCACCTTGTGCCGTTCCGCTGATGTCAAGTGTACTGGGCCACTGTATCATGGTGCTACCTTGTGCCTCCCCACGCTGATGCCAGGTGTCCTGGGCCACTCTATCATGGTGCTACCTTGTGCCGCCTCAAGCTGATGCCAGGTGTCCTGGGCCACTGTATCATGGTGCTACCCTGTGCCAGCCCACGCTGATGCCAGGTGACCTGGACCACTGTATCATGGTGCTACCTTGTGCCGCCTCGAGCTGATGCAGGTGTCCTTGGCCACTGTATCGTGGTGCTACCTTGTGCCGCCCCACGCTGATGTCAGGTGTCGTCGCCACTGTGTCTTGGTGCTACCTTGTGCCGCCCCACGCTGATACCAGGTGTCCTGGGCTACTGTATCATGGTGCTACCTTGCGCCGTCCCGCTGATGCCAAGTGTCCTTGGCCACTGTATCATGGTGCTACCCTGTACCGCCCCACGCTGATGCCAATTGTCCTGGGCTACTGTATCATGGTGCTATCTTGTGCCGCCCCGCTGATGCCATGCGTCCTGGGCCAATGTATCATGGTGCTACCTTTTGCCGCCCCACGCTGATGGCAGGTGTCCTGGGCCACTGTATCACGGTGCTATCTTCATAGATTCCCAACTAGTGATTGGGACGTGTAGGAAGATCTAACTACATAACTATGTCTGTGCTTCTCTTTTTGCATTTAATTCTACTCAAAGGGGTGGTTGTCGGTAAGCGACCTAAATTACGTGTAGATAGTGAAAGAAGTGTTTAGTCGAATAAGGCTGTATGGACACAATAAGAGATAGATATAAGATTAAAATGCTGATAGCATAGGCAGAAGTAAGTTGAGAGGTGGCAGTAAGATGATGGTTTGATACTTACCTAGCACTTACTGACTGAAGCACAAAGATCATCCAGCACCGCTCAACCTTCCAGTACGGCCTGTCGGACGGGAGCAATGGGCAACCCCGCCAAGGCGTCCAC
>JAUUDZ010438605.1:0-24764 GCA_032361705.1 Panulirus versicolor
CAGAACAAATTCACACTGATAACAATGAAGGAGCAGTCGAAATGATACCTAATGCAGTTAATTATATGTATTTCAGAGAAGATAAAGTATTGATGATAGGGGGATTTCAGTTATACGGAGATAGACAGGTAGGATTTGGATTCTCATCGTGACGTGAAATCATGGAGACATACGTTCCATAAGTGTGGCTATGAAAATTTCCTATACCAACTTGTTTGTCACACACAAGGATGAAAGGGACTGATTCACCTTCATTACTAGATCTTATTTTTGCACAGGCTAGCATGGATGTTGAAAATACCATGTTACACCACTTGTAAAAAGTTATCATGTATTGCTTTGGTGTAATTATGCAGTAAATGAGAAAGTTAAAAGAGCAGAAGTGAGACAGGGCTTGAAGAGTAGATATTATGGTGGAAACTACACAGCTATGGTAACTTAGGTTGGGATATGGAGATCACTTGCCAGAAACCAGGGTATTATGGTGAAAGATTCTGTAGAATTTACAGTTAAGGAATGAGATTATGTGCCTCAAATACAGTGGGAAGGTTTAGAAAGAGGAAAGAATGGTTTAATCAAAGTTGTCATAAAGGAAGAGAGCTCAGATATGTGCATTGGCACAGATATTGGTGACACTCCAGCCAACCAGCTTATGAAAGGAATAAGAGAGCATGATAAGAGGAAGAGACAAATTTTGAAAAGAATATTGTGGATATAGCAGGTAAAAATCCAAAATATACTCAAAAGTTTATCAGAAGTCGATTGTTGACAAAATAGCAACTAATCAGATTAAGGGATTCAGAGGGTAGAGTTGTTGAGATAGTGTAAGGATATGTGAGGAACTGAATGACAAGTTTAGAATGTTTCCTCAGTGGAAGACACTATAACCCTGTCACTGGTAAGATGGGATAGGAGGAGGAGGGTTAAGAAAACAGTGAGATATCTTAAAAAGATATTAACAAAGTAGTAAAAGGTTTTAACCCATACAGAGCTCATGGTTCTGATGAAATTTCACCTTAGATAGATCTCTTGAAGTATAGTTTGAGATGTTGCTGGAGAAAGGCAAAGTTGCAATAGATTTGAAAAGGACAAACTTCATACCCATCTATAACAAAGGAGACTGGGAACAGGCACTGAACCATAGACCAATCTCCTTGACAAGTGTGGTGTGTAAGGTACTGAATTTTCTTTTTGTTGAAAGCTCCATTCAAGGACTAAAGTTCACATCAAGGACAGGTCATAGATTGAATTATAGTGAGGTTAATCAAAAGGGAAAAGAAGAGACAAGGGAAAGTATTTATGAATTTTGGAGGAAGCAAAAAAATCTGTTTTTTAAAATGTGTCATGTCATAGTTGTTGGGAAAGACATGAGAGGGTACAGAGTTCAAAAGCTTTAAGGTTTAGGGAAAGAAACATTTATCAGAATGGCCCACCCTTAAGTTGCCAAGAACCAAACAGTAATCATGTGACACAGCAGCTAACCTAGTATTGTGTGGTCGAAGTAGTGGTGGAGTTACACTAGCAGCCAGTTCTTGGGAGTAGAAACCACAGTGATACCTCTAGAAGAGGGAAGGCGAACCAACATTACGGCATAGGGCCAGTGGGTCAAGTTTACAAGTTAGTGTGGGAGAGTTTATAAGTCTGACAGCTTTTGACTCAACTCTCACAAGTTAGTGTGGGAGAGTTTATAAGTCTGACAGCTTTTGACTCAACTCTCAAGTAAGGATTCAAAGTTAGAAGTACTCCCAATGTGAGAGCAGTACTCCATACAAGGATGAATCAGTTCCTTGTATAAATGGAGCAACTTTTCAGAAGAATAGAAATTTCAACATCTAAACATGACTCATAGTTTCATAGAAGCAGATTTAGCTATTTCCTTAATGTGTGGTTTTCAAGATAGAGTGGATATTACAGTAATACCAAGTAAGTTCATTGGGTCAGAGGTGGAATTCAGAATCGTCAAAGGAAAGAGGTTGTGAGGAATTTTTGATTTAGAGATGGGTAGAAACTGAGTCTTGGAAGCATTAAGCTAAATCAGATTTCATCTGCCCCAATGAGATATCATGTCCAAGTCTGAGTTTATTGAGGAAGTTGTATTGAGATGAGATGCAGATCCAATGTGAGAAAAAGGAGCAGAATTGAAGGAAATGGAGGAATTCCTTATGGATAACATACTTGCAGTTACCATGGGCAGTGATAAATGCTGAATGGGAGTCAGTGGAAGGATAGTTTTCCAAACCCAGTGTGCCATATCCCATGCCTAAATGGCCTTAGAACAGGAACAGTTGAACCATGGATTGTAAGAAGAGGTTATCTTAGAGGGAGAAGGGATAAATGCTTCCATTCCTACAGCAATAACCTCTGCTTGGCTGAGACAAAAGCATCCTCACATAAGTGATAGTAATTTGCTAAAAGAAAGTCAGAAAAGAATTTTCTTAAGTTATTCCAGTCGCCATTGTTGAAGTGCCAGTAGTTACATTAAGAAGGGGCTGCTGGAGGGGTAGGTGCCATCAAAATAAGATACCCTTATGAGTTTATGATATGGTGAACCAAATAGGGTAAGATTTTGTAGTTATAGTGTGAATGACCAGAGATGAAAAACATATCCAGAGTATTAGGAGAGTGGACACAGTGGTCAGGAATATTGGTGTGTTAGGAGATGATTTGCTCTAGATCGTTAAGAATGGAGAACATTAGAGCTTCAATTCCCCCTCAGTCAGTTGATCAGAAAGCTTAAGTCAGAGGCAACACAGCTTTAGAGAAAGGAGGTCATATGTAACAAATCTCTTAGATATTCATGAGAGAATGAGCTCTTTCTTAGACAAAAGAGAGACTATCTAAGTATAAGTATCTGTAATGAGATTTATGGCAGGGCTGGCACGAAACACTCACTGTACTTCTTGCTTGATGTATAAAGCTATTCTTCTCAGCAGAGTAGATTGTGTATATTGTGATTTCCAGAAAGCATTTGACACAGTGCCATATGGGAGGCTGATTTTGAAGTTGGAATACCAGGGAGGAACAAGGAAAATACAACTTCAATGGATAGATATCTTTGTGAAAGGGAACAAAGGACACATGTCAGAGGAGCCTTTTCCAAATGGGTGGAGGTCATCAGTGTAGTTCTCCAGGTTTCTGTTTGGGACTTACTTTTTTTAATCTGTGTGAATTACTTGCCTGAATATGTTTGCAGATGATGCAGAAGCAATGAGGGAAGTGAAAAGCAAGGAGAATTGTATCAGCTTTGAAGGGGACTCAAACAGACTCCAAATTGGGTCTTATACATGGTTCACGAAATTCAACCCAAGCAACTTTAAAATAAGAGGGTTGGAACAGAGTGAAGGAAGGCCTCAATGTGATTGTTATATGGTAGGAAATAAGCATCAAGGTAATGTGTATGAGAAGGACTTAGGAGTCAACTTTGTCCATAACCTATCTCTAGGAGACAAACTGTCTTCTGGCAAATATCAGAATAGCTTTCAAGTACTTGAATGAGGATATATTCAGCAAGCTGTTCATGTCATACATAAAGCCAAAACTAGAATATGCTTCTCAAGTTTGGTCACCTTACCTAAAGAAGCCATAAGAGCTAATAGAGAGGGTCCAAAGGAAGGTAACAAAGATGCTACCAGAATTAAGAGAGCTAAAGTACAGGGAAAGTCTGAAGGTTTTAAATTTGCTGAATTTACAGGGCTGACATTGGAAGAAAGAAGAGCGATGGATGACCTGGTCACTGCCTTTAAACTTTTAAAACAGATTGATTACATGGATAATGAACAGTTCTTTGTGAGGTGGATAGAGAAGCCAAAAGACATAACATGAAGTTAAGCAAGATGCTGTTTAAAATGCTGTTAAAAAGTATTTTTTATAAAACACAAGTGGTGGATGATTGTAACATAATGACTGAGGACACAGTTAATATACATAAATTATAGAGGTATAATATTAAAGAATGTTCAAGAAATGGAGCCACATGAGTGTAAAACTCCCTCCCAATACAGTATATAAGTAGGTAATTACACACATGGAAGGCTGATTAAGAGACAGGATTACCAGCCAGGAATAAGTGGGAGACCCCTTTAGCATATAAAAGTTTACCTTAGTTGAAGGAAACAAATAATGCTTGTTAGGGGAGCCTTTTCAAAATTGGTGGTGGTCACCGGTGAAGTAATGCAGGGTTCTGACCTGTGGTTGACACTCTTTTTAATCGATGTAAATGACTTCCCACAAGGAGTTACAGAAACATTTTTGGTAATGATGCAAAGGCCACAATGGAAGTGAAAAGTAATCCATGGTTGATGAAATTTGATAAAGAGTTAATGTAGTGTAATGAGGATGTGACAAGTTGAAAATGGGTGTTGAAATGATTGTTATATAGTAGGAAATAAAGCTGCTGAAATCTATGTATAAGAGTAACTTGAGACTTGACATTGTCCTTAGCCTGTCACCAGAGTCCCAAATTAGGAGTATAATAAAGGAGACAAATTGTCTGCTGGCAAATATCAGAATAACCTCAAAAGGACCCAAAGGTTTGTTGATGTTTGAATTCCTTTGTAAGTATGTGAATAAAGGAATATTCAGCAAGCTGTTCACACCCTTGTGGCCAAAGCTATGATATGCTTTTCAAGTTTGGTCACAGCAAACTATTAGAGATGGGCCAGAGGAGGGCAACAAAGATGGTCCCAGAATTAATGGAACTAACCTAAAGGGAAAGGGTAGAGGCCTTAAATGTGCCCACCATGGAGAGACAAGAGTGAAGAGTAATCTGATCACAACCTCTTAAGTTGTTAAACCAAAATGATGACATTGACAATGAACAGTTCTTTGAAAAGAGAAGGGATAGAGCAATTAGAGGCTGTAACATGAAATTAAAGAAGCCTTTAAGAAGGGATGTAAAGAAGTACTTTTATTGCACACTAGAATAGGGATGAATGGAATAAACTGAATGAGAATATTGTTGCTGCAGACAGTATACAGAAGCTTAAAAAGTTACATGACAATAGAGACAGTTCAACAGATGAGACCCTATAAGTGTAAAACTCCCTCCCATGCAGTAAAAATAGCTAATTATACAAACACACACACACACACACACACACCAGAATAAAGGGAGCTGAGTTACAAGGAAAGGCTAGAGGCTTTGGATTTTCCCATCTTGAAAGAGGAAAGAGTGACCTGAATGAGAAACCTGTTAAAAAAGTTGTGAAGAATTACTTCATTTGTATGTGTTGTGGATTAATGAAATATAATGACTGAGGACATGGTTGATGCTGTAGATTTAAGAAGTGGCATGCTAGCAAAGAATACTCAAGAGATGGAGCCCCCTTGAGAGTAAAATACCCTGTCTGTATAGTACAAACAGGTGATTACAAATAGTTTATTACATATACTTACATCTTTGAAGACTGTGAACTGTTCTTTGAAGATGTTGGGATAGAAGAACCAGAGGACACAACATGAAATTAAGCAAGAAACTTGTTAAGAAAGATTTATAAAGTATTTTTATTTTGTTCAAATGGTAGAAAATTAAATGAACTTAATGAGGATGCTGTAAATGTGGACAGCACACTGAAGCTTAAAAGGTTGTAGGATAGTAAAGAATGTTCAAGAAAGTGGGGTTTCATGAGTGTAACTTACTTTGTAATTGTGAAGTTATGATATATACTCTGTGGTTTATATGATATTTTAGTGCAAACATTAATGAATAAATGCATGTAAGATAATTATCAGACCAACAACAGTGTCACAGATTGGTTACAGGGGGCGCTCACAGAATGACAGGGATCTGTTCCTAGTGATCTGTGATTCTAGGGAAATGTCATACAAGTAATTGAAACACATATTAGGTGTTACTGGGCTTCACCTGCAAGAGATTACACCATGAGTGAAGAGTCACCTTTGGCAAGGCAGTATCATTGGATAAACTTATCACTAATGTGGTCTGCTTTTCCCTGGTAATGGAAGTAGTGCAGCCTTTGGCTACAGGAGCCTTTAGAAAGAGGCCCTGGTTAACACCAGGACTCTTTTAAAGAAATTGGTCCAGGGTTGATTATATATGAAAATAAAATCAATAAGACCATTTTATTCATTTTTTAACACATGCTCACTATTTCCCACATAAGAGAAGCAGCATCAAAAACAGATGAAAGGGCCTTAGAAAGAAGACTCCTCACTTGATTCCTTGCTCTGTTCCATCTTTTGGAAAGATATGCAGGAAGAAAGAATTTCCAACCACCTGCTCCTACCTTTCTTAGTTGCCTTCTATGACTTGCAGGGAATATATGGGCAGTATTCTTTCTTCCCTATCTCCTGTGATATTAGACCATGTTTTATGGGATTTACATTCCAGACCAAAACTTTCCCCTGTGCAGTTCTCATTTATGGACTATACCCAAAATAGCTTACCATCAGTATACAACACTCTTTCAAGATGTGAATTAGACTCTGCTCAGCAGCTGTTGCCATTTCACTGGTAAATGTGATGACATTTGATAATGCTGGTGATGAGGGATTGAGGTAGGTAATGGAGGAGTGGGATGGGGTAAGGGTGAACAGTTTTTCAAGCCATCCAGAGTAAGTTTATCCATTTCAGTATGTGATATTTATGTTTGTTTGTTTTAGGTCATTATAATACCTCTTTTATCATTTTCAAGTTAGGTAGATCTCACTTTTATGGCATATAAGAATATGGAAACTTGGTGTTCCCTATAAGGTGACCATCAGTGGGTGGAATATAAGAATCTCATGATGTTTTATTTTGATGTCATTATAAAGGGTTTGATAACTGAAAATCCTTGCAGTTAACTTGAATATTTCATTAATGATTAAAAAGAATATTAGAAAAATAAGTTTTCTTAAGATATGTCGCTGTTTTGAAAACTTATGATTGTTCTTTGAATTTGTACCGTTGTACCGTAATTACTGAATATTTCTATTGCTAAACATCCTCTTGTAAACCGTCATTTTATAGAGTTGTTTGTATTATAAACATTTATGCTCGAGCTGAAGGACAGGGTGTGAGATTGAGTTGCAGCTCAGCACCTCAGTAGGATTTGTCTCAACAAACATGTTTCATGATGGTGAAGTTGTGATGATATATATTGTTTGGTGTATCCATTATTATAGAGCAGTCATTTACAAACAACTGCTTGTAAGAAAACAGTGTAAGAACAAGAACAGCTTCACAAATTGATTATCATTATGAATATTTGCTCACCATCTGAGGGACTGGATGTGTTACTGATGGTGCCTCATACCATCTCATGCCCATCCACATGACTCATACATTGCACAAGAAGCTGACTCTTTGTTTCACTCTTACTCATTTATTATATGTTGTACATTTTTTTTACTTTTTTTTTCTTCGTGCACTCATAATGTTAATGTATATATTTCTTTCAAAAATTGAAAAACACCTCAATACAGCAAACTGAAAATGCATCTTTTACCACAAGAGTGAATTGGTTAAAGGTGCCAGCCCTAGAACACTGATATTAAGCCTCGACTAGCATCACAACCCAAAGTAAATTGCAAAGTAGTAAAAGTTGGCAATCAAACCAAAAGGCTTAAAGTGGTTGCTTGTCTGACACGTTAGTTTGATGATGTAGACAGTTTCTTTGGCATTTAGTACAAAAACTTAACCCTGCCCCACCCTTGTAATACTGTTCTCAAGAATGCACCCCTCTTTTTAGCACTCTTTCTCTTGTCTCTGAACTTGTTTGCAGGATAAGGAAAATTACATTCCCTTTTACAAAAGATTCATGTCACTGTTTTTTGCCACAAGACAAATTCCCACTGTTTCAGTTCAAAACAAATGAGAAAATTCAGGTTGTGAATATCTCATGTCTAATGAACCCCAGTGCTTACTGTCTTATTACATTCAGGAACAAATTGCGCATGAATTGCTTTAGTACTTAAATGAAAATTTATATGTATACTTTAACAGTGCACCTCCTCACTCAGATTTCAAATGGCTGCTTAAGTTGCAGTGGCTTATATATCATGCAGGTTTGATTATTTTATGTAGCCTGTACAGTATATGCAATGTTATTGATTAGTTTATGGGATTAATGAGAAGCTGTTGCTGTATGATTGCTTCGTCATGTAACCAATTATTCCCATTACTTTAAGTAATCATAATTTTGGCAAAATTGTAGTCTTGTGATGATATGAAAGTAATTGTACCTTATTTTGATGCTGGAAATTGATGATATAAAAAAAAAGGAGTAAATTCTAGTGACGAAACCATACTGCAACAAGAGATAAGGGGTAGTAACTATACAAAAAAGTGTTCATAAAAGAATTTAAGAAAATATGTAGTTTTATCAGTTAATAAGGAGATATGAAGAAAAGTTAAAGAAAAGAAAACAAAAAATCCAGTAAATTGTTTATTTTTATTTCTGTACACACATTTAATTGATTTTAGTCTGCCATATGAGCTCAGCATGTCACTTGTTTGTTGACTTTTGCTGACTCATACATATTTGTCACTTCTCAGATACCTCCGGTGGATTACTGATACTCAAAGAACTGTTCCCAATGCTAACAGTCCAACTTTCACCAAAACATTATCACCATAATTAGTGTCCCAAAGACTGTTGCTAATTAGCCACTAATTGATGTAGGGTGTACGCCAGGGCCATACCTTCCCCCATTGTGTTGTATGGGTAATGTGATACTAAGATTCTTTCTGGTGCTAATTGTAGTTGTTTGTGACGTAAAGTATCTACATACCAGTACAGTGCACCGTTCAGTTTTAAGTGATGGCTGGAAAAGGTAACTTTTACATTTAAGGCTAGGGTCCCCACAGGGTAAGACATTGTGCTGTGTTGGTAACTATAATGGTAGGATTTTTTCCTAGCATTAATAACAGTTGTTTATTACATTGGGCACCTTACATACTAATAAAGCACACTTCTGAATTTTGATGAGGATGGGAAGAGGCAACCCAGTGGCAAAGGTCTCCATACTATGTAACATACAAGTATATCTAGGTTCCTTTAGGGGTTGATAGGGAGGTGGAAATCCACTTATAATTTGGGAAAAATTTTCTTGGAAGGTTCTGTGAAATAGACAATAATGAGATCAGTAGCTGCATACAAGTGATAGGAAATAAAATATGTGGTGTAAAAATGACATGTATGATTCAGTAGTTGTCAGAAAGCTAAAGAAAGCAAAGATGTACTCAAGGAAAGAATTAAAAGACTTAAGAGCCATGCATTGTGTAGAGGTTGTAAAAGAGCAAGAAACAAGTTCCATAAAATGAGAAAGGACAAGCAGAGAAATTTTGAAAAAAAAGTACATGTGAAAATGGCAAATGATATGAAATTCTCAGATGAATTTATCAGAAGCAGGTTATCATTTAAGGAGCAGACATTCAGATGGTAAGATCCAGAGGCTAAAATAGTAGAAGAGAAGGAAATTTTTTAGGAGCTGAATTCAGAGTTCCAGAGTGCATTCATCATGGAGCAAACATTACCCTAACTTCCCTTAAGGATGTACTATAGAGAAGATACAGGCATCATAATAGTAACCATCATTTGAAATTTATGAGAAAACTAAGAATAAGTACAGCAAGATAAGGAAGAAGGAGCTGAGAGACTTTGAAGAGAGTGTTATTTATAAGGTAGGAGATACTCCAGAAGTTTGCTAGAAATTCATGAGGACTAGATTGTTGTTAAGATTAACAGATCAGGCTGAGGGCCTCAGATGAGAGAATTGTAAAGGACAATGCAAAGAAATGCAAGGAGCTGAATGACTAAGTACAAAAGTGCTTTTACAGTGAGACACCATATCGAAGCACAGTTAAGATGGGATTAGGAGGCTTTAGAAATCATTGAAATTGTTAAAGAAAAGAAATGAATTGTTAAAAAAGACAGACATCTAGAGGGCCTAGGTCCATACAGTATAAGCCTCATGGTCTGATGAAGCCTTTCTGTGTTTGCTGAAATAGTGTGCAGATACATTTGATAGGTCACTTAAGATTGCTAAGTATGTTTTTGGATGAGGGGGAAGTGAAAGGAAGATGGGAGAGGAAAATGGCAAAGTATCATACCTGTCTTTAAGATCTGGATATTGAGCTGAACTGTAAACTAGTTTTTCAAATGAATGTGGTCTGTAAAACTATGGAAAAAATTATAAGAAAGTAAATGGATGACCACAAGAGAAGTGGGTACTATCTAAGAGACAGTACATATTCAGTGAAAGGAGGTCATATGCAACAAATCACTAGGAGTTCTTTGAGAGAGTGAACTCTGATTTAGACAAAAGAAAAGGATCTGTGGATTACGTTCTCCTGGACTGCCAGAAATCACTTGACACTGTATTACAAAAGAGAGTGGTGAAAAAGCTGGAACAGCAGGTAAGGACATGGGGGGAAACACCCTCAATGGATAGAAAATTACCTTAGTGGAAGAGAACAAAGGTTGCTTGTCAGAGGAACTTTCTTGTAATGGGTTGGGGTCACTACTGGCATGCTGCAGAACTTTGTTCTAGAACTATTGTTTTTTTTTTTTATCTTTGTATATGACTTGAGAGACTGTACTCACACCTGAATATTTGGAAATAATGCCAAGGTCTTTAGGGAAGTAAATGTCAATGTGGATTGCATAAGCTAACATGGGGGTTTCAGCAAATTTCAAAATGGGTCTTATACATGATTGATTAAATTCAACTTAATTGAATGCAAAGTTTCAGTAATGAGGTTTGAACACAGGGAAAGAAAGCCTTGCTACTAATATTGTCTTGCAACAAATAGGCTGCAGGAATCTTTATGTGAGAGGTACAGTTAAAATTGTCCCTAACTCATCACTAGATCTCCACTTCAAATTAACCATAAAGGAGACAAACTGCCTGCTGGCAGATATCAGAATTGCATTTAAGTACGCAGACAAAGAAATGCTTAGCAAATTACTGTGTTTACTGCACATATAAGCCCAAATCCAGAATACTCCTCACAAATTTGGCTACCGCACTTAAAGAAGCACAAAGAACTGATAGTGAGGGTCCAAAGGATGGCAACAAAGATTGTACTTGAATTAAGAGAACCAAGTTAAAGTGAGAGGTTAGGGGTTATGAATTTGCCCTTTGTGGAAGACATAAGACTAAGGGGTAACCTGATCTCAGCCATCAAGATCATGAAACAGAGTGATATTGACAATGAACACTTCTTTGAAAGATGCAAACATAGTGCAATCAGGGGCCATAAAAGAAATCTAAGGAAGAAAATTGTTAGAAAAGATGTAAGAAAAATACTTTTATGATAGAGTAATGGATGAATTGTATAAACTGAGTGAAAAAATTGCTGACAGCATATATAAGTTCAAAAATTTACATGATAAAAGTACAGGAAATGTGCTGTCCGCACTATATAACTAGGAAATTACTAACAAGATGGAAAGGGTAAAAGAACATAGATAGTGGACAAGCACATCTTCTGTTACAGGGTAAGAATAATTGGTAGTGTTCTTCAGGATTATGTCTTTGGATCATCATTTTTACTGATCCATGTTAATAATTTACCTGGGGTAATTCAGCAAACTTGCATGCATTTGCAGATGTTGAAATTATATGGGAAGTAAGGGATGTCCAAGATTTCAGTAAACAAGAATTTTAGACAAGCTCTAGCTTTGATCAGATAATTGTTTTATAAAGTCCAACCCACCCAAATTTATAGTAATGGAAATGAAGTGTAGGGAAAGGAATCCCATCCATGATTATGGACTTAAGTAGAGAAAAATCTTAGGAATCTGCATCTGAAAGGGACTTAAGAGTGAAGGGTTGATATAGTGCCCAGCCCATTATTGGAACACCATGAAAGGAAGTGAATTGTCTGTTTGTTATTATGAGAAGTGCCATCAAGTATATGAAAAAGATGATGATCAAAAAGTTCTTTACAGCATATACTAGCCCCATACTAATTTACACTGATCATTGCAATATATGTACTAAAGTAAGAGAGACAGGCTACAAGTAGAAAAAGCAGTCTTTGAAATGCCTGTACTGAAAGGAAGAAGGGAAAGTTCTATTTTTATTGACTGGGAGGATATTGATCAGGTTTTTAATGTAAAAATGAATATGTGCACATGAAACCACATCAAGAAACTAAATGAGAACCAGTTTAGGGTAGATGTAGAGAAATTTCTCTGTATTAAACAAATGATGAATGAATGGAATAAGGTAAGTGAAGGGACTGTAAATTGTAATGTGGTGAATTGTTTAAAAGATTTTAAGATCACATGGAAAGTTTGAGATTAGGACCCTATGAATGAAGAATTCCCCAAACTGCACTGATAGGCACAACTATGTAATATTCTCTCTCTCTCTCTCTCTCTCTCTCTCTCTCTCTCTCTCTCTCTCTCATGTGTATCAGGGGTGGTCACAGAGCAAGATGGATTAAGGATTTTCTAACTATCAAAAAGTTTAAATTGGTGGGAAACAGATTTGTGTCTGAGGTGTAAGATATCTGGGCTGCCACTGGGAATGGTAAGAAAAAAAAATTGCCTCAGTATTCATTTTGATAATATCAAATATCAACAGCAAAGTAAAGGCAAGCATTGTAAAGAGCAAAAAGACAATTTCCAGTTGGATAGAAGTTAACTTGATGGAATTCACTGAAAGTGAATTTGAGCAAATAAGTAATGGGACAAGGAAGGATTCATTAGTGGTACCATATAAAGGACCAAGAGGGAAAGTGATAGAAAGTGAAACAAATGATTGGGTGTTGGGTGTCATCATGAATGTTGAAATAGATTTCAGAGAGCATATTGAGAGGATAATGCTACCATTTCAAGTGATAAGTGGTATGATTCTGAGAACTTCCTCTACAAGAGATAGAAACCTATTCATGGTAGTTTAGTATATTTACAAGAAGCAAAATTGAATATTGCTGAAACAAATAGAAATAAACATATGAGAGAAGCAAAATTGAATATTGCTGAAACAAATAGAAATGAACATATGAGATTTTAGAAACACTTTATAAGTAAAATCAAGGGATAGAACATATGAAGTACCAAAAGGCTGAAAGAACTGCAAATATAGAAAGAAAAGAAAAAAGGTACAAGATAATCTATGCATGGCAGCATATTGTGGGAATAAAAGAAAATGTTTTAAACCTGATAGCATCTTAACAGGGAAGATGGAGAGTTATTAAGTCTTCGAGAACTTAACGTCAAAAATATAGACAAAAAATATGTAACAGCCCAACCTAGAAGCTAGAGAGACTATTCAAGGTACTGCCAGGAGAAATATGAAACATGTATAGAACAACTTAAGAAACATTTAAAAGATTACTAGACATATGGTTGAAATCAGTTCCAGGTCAGTATTTATGGTACTGCCAGGAGAAATAAGAAATATGCATCACAACTACAGAAACATTGAAATTAGTCTCAGATGAATGAAGAGTAAATGATTGTGTAATGCAAATGGTAGCCAAGAAGCATAATCTTATTCATCAAGCTATACATGTGGTGAGAGCTGTGTGCTAGCCTTGTCATTTTGGTAAAATCTTGTCATAGATACATATTCTATCATTCTCTCAGAGCAAAATTATAGGATCAGATTATTATTACAAATATGCACTAAAAGACTTTGTGTACAGTCACAGGTGGGCAGAAGTGAACATGATGGAATTCATTTAAGAAAGATTTGAACAAATATTTCATAGAACAGAAAAACACACCGATGACCCTGCACTAAAGCCCAACAAGGACATTGAAGATTATAGATATATGATTCATTATGAATTAGAAACTAGAATTCAGAGAACACATTCAGAAGATAGTATTACTGAGCTATTTGGTGAGTGGTGTCATGGTGAAAACTTGAAGACATTCTCTGAAAAAGACAGAAAACTGTTGATGAAAATGTTCAGTGCTTACATAAGAAGCAAGATTGAATATTGCTGTGTGTAAGGTCAGTGATTAGACAAGTGGAACCAAACAAGTTAGAAAGATCAGGAGTACTGCATGTGCAGAGCCTATGAGAACTCATGAACTATCGTGATAAGTTGAAAGAATTTTGAATTTAGAGCACAGAAAGAAGAGGAAGATCCATGATAATCAGATTATGGCAACTAAGTGGGCACAAAAACCTCTTAGTAGCAAAAAACAGTTGATACATCTACAGAGATAACACAGAATATTCTAGAAAGATATCAAACAAAATATATGAGAGGCTAATAAAAAGATTGAACAGCTATTCACTGTTCTACGTGGAGGAATGAAAAACATGCAAGGAATAACCACAGAAACATTAGAGAGAAAACCTGATAGTGTATGTAGTTCAAGATAGTTCCAAATGAACCCAAGATTGAGAATTATGTAATGAGCATGGGAGCAGAGAGAAATAGAATATTCATCAAGCAAAACTTTTGTTAGGTGCTACACTAGTTCAGCTTTGTGGCAAAATTTCTTCTTAAGTGTATGTAGATAGCTCCTCCTTTTCCTCCTCCTCCTATACATCTAGCAAAAATAACATGAAAATCATAATCCAGGACCTGTATTCAATCTACACTTTATATGTTTGATCATGATCTTGCCTGTATTTTTTCATCAGTAAATATTTAAAGCTATTTGTACATTGTTTAAATTTTTTCATGGTATGGGTACACTGAGGTCTTAGTTGTTCCATTAGTCATTGTTGCTTTTAGTGCTAGACAAAGTGTTCTAGTCTACTGATGGGAGGCCAGTGTGCAGTCTTTTTTTCCAACCTCATTTTTCTTTCTATGTCTTCTCCTCCATAAGATATTTTTTCTTTCTTTTAAGATTATGTTTGTTAATTGCTTTTTGGAAACAGTTTTGTTATTTCTTATATAAAATTTCTCAAAAGCCCTAAGCTCATACCTTGTTTCTGCACATGATGCAAGTGGTGTAGGCATTTGCTATTTGCTCTCTCTTCCTGACGGTATTCAACCAGTGAGCAAGGGAGATGAGAGAGCTGTACTTGCTTGAGGAATAGTATAGAAATAACATCATGATGACCTGTGGGTAAACTGACCATCTGCTCCAAGGACAGGATTATCATATGCAAACCACTGTTCACCAGCTTTATCTGGCTGGATGTAGCTGGTTGCAGTGGATTCTCCTCAGATGCATTTAGTTCTGTTTGGAATCACTTTGAGTGAGTCCACATGGATGCAATGGACCGTGTGTGGATGTGTTGGTTATGCTTAGATGCAGACAGTTTCAGTGCTGGCCTCAATTCACCCCCATCTCAAAGCCAGGATCCTCCTTCAGAACCATTTAATCTGACTGAGGTATAAGTCCAGATAGCATATCTTAGTGCTGCCAAAGAGTTTATTCAGTATCAGGATGATTGGTCTTGTCTCCTCTTGGACACCTTCAGGGAAATATTCTTGGTAATGTAGGTTCTTAATCTTACTATGTCAGCCAAGTTTCTTGAGGATTTTTACCTTGACAGATGCTCTGTGTAGGTCCACATCTGTTTCATCACCAGCAATTACAAGACAGGCAGCCTTCCAGTATATCCTAACTCTAATGAGAGTTTCACTTCAAGTATACCCCATTGCCATTTAGTTCAATGCTGTCTTTCCATTGTACATTGCTCCAGTGAAAGACATGTGAGCCCATGATACAGATAATCTCTCTATTAGAGCCCACAAATCAGTATCTACCTATTCCCTCCTGTAAACTTGTGTTCCCTTATTCCTCATAGCTGGATATTTTTAGGATTCATTGGTCATAACAATACTATTTTAGAGGGCCCACCCTTGGTTCCCTCTCATTCTACTCCACTGACCAAATCGTGTCCCATTTCCACTCCACTTACTCGTACATCTATTAGCCATAAGAGGTCTAAGCACTCAGTCCTGAGAATTACATTCTTGGGAATTCTTTTCAGTGTCTACTAATGGTAATATAGGGACCACATTGGCAGTCAATGCATCAGAGCCTCCACAATATGCCAGTATTATTCAGATTACAAGTCCTTCCAGGAAATTGTAATAACAGACCCAGAAGCTACATTGCTTCCTACAAATGTGTATTCCAGTAACCACTTTTCTATTAGGTGTGGAATTGACCTTAGTAAGATTGTGGCAGACAAACTTCCAAATTCCATTTTCCTTCAATAACTCCAAGCTTTAGCTTTTCAGCTTACTTAGTTCCTGAGGAAGGTTCCATATATTCTGAGATTAGATTTTTGCCTGTCAAGTCTTTCTGCTAGAAGTGAACTCCAAAAATTCCCATTTCTTTTTGCCCTAGCCTTAGAATATAGAGTGGGTAAGACCCATGCCTTGTCCCATCACTAGAATCTTTGTCACCGTGATCTAGATTAGTTGAGAATCCATGTAGATCAGAACTCTTAAGCACAAAAATGGAATGGCCAAATTTCTTTTACCTCCCAGCTGGAAAGAGGACTTATCGTAGTCACTGTCCGGTAGGCACCTTGAACATCCATAGGAATTCTACAAAATAAATGTTCTAAAAATCTTCCCTTAACCTCTCATACCTTGAACTTCCCACTTCAGTTGGAAACATTGCAAGCCATATATAACACCTCATCCTTAGATCTCAGCGCACCCAGAATACCCACAATCTCAGTACCTTGAAAGATACCTTTCACTTCTTCAGCCTTGTTGAGAAATATCTTATTAGAGGTTTTGGAAGGCTGTGGAGCTTTGCCAGCAGTCATGTTCATTGTTATCTGAGATTTGATTTCTAAGACTTTGCCTGTTTGTTGCATCTTTTTTTAGCTCATTTTTTCAATATAAGTTTGAGTCTCCCATTACCATTGATTTGGTTGTGATTTCATCCCCCTTATTCACTGACTGACTCCTTGGGAGAAAGTGAGTTTTGAATTCTAAAGGAGTTACCTCTCTCTACAGAGGAGGCCAGTTAGTAAGTTTTCATTTCCCTTCCCATTCCTCTCTCTTATGCTTTTATCCATCATGTATTGTAGTATGGGGTTTTATGAGAATAAGTCGATTGCTTTCATTTGTGTATGCCATGATTTAAGCTTGTGATTTTAGCTGATTCTAATAGAGGAGACTGTGATTATTGGTTTCTGCAAGAAAGTTTTCTCTATGGGGGCAGATAGAGGGTTTTCACATTTGTTTCAGGAATATTACTGTAATATTCCCAAAGAAAGCAGGATTCACTCACCTCCCTTGCTTATTGGCCTCCTCTGTAGGAAGAAATAATTTTTCATGAGTTCAAAACTTATTATTAGTGTTAGCAGCTGGACAGCCATTACATGGAAGTTCAACTACTGAAACAAATTAGTGCCCCTTCTCCAAGTGACCAGTTGCAGAAATCATCCAAATACAATTTAGATTGACCTAAAATGATTAATCAGATAATGAACTACCTCTAAAACTTTCCAAAACCCACTCCACCCATGTGGAAGTTTAGCATTGAGCTCAGTCAGCAACACAAAACTGGCTGTACTTCTTATTTATCGTGCAGATTCTGTGAATCTCTAGCAGTCAGTTTACATATGACTGAGTTGAAGCAAAATGAGCACATTCTAGCCCAAAAATAGAATCTGAATTCATGGTTATCTCCGTTTTACAAGTACCATTTCAACCCTTTCAGTTCTCATTCTTTCTCAAATGGTAGTTGCCCTATCCACAAAACAATGAAAAAATTCCTTAAAGTTTTTCCTTGCAGAGTGTTAGTGTACTTTTCTCCATTTGGGTGTAGCAAAATGTTAAATTGAGGAATGGCAGCGAGGATCCTTATCATGTGTTTAATCATATTATTTTTATTCTTTAGATGTGATTTTGTTGTACATACACCTAAACACATTACACACTTTATGATTTTTACAAGACATGATTTTGCATACCACATATGTATCCTTTACATACTATCATTTACATATTTGATATATTTTGATATTCCTTATGCATTATGTATGTATTTACCTTTCATCTATGACCTGGCACATTTTAAAAGCTAGGTTTTTCACTTTCCCTTGTTTCTTCTTTTCCCTTTCATTAACCAATCCATATTTCAGTTATGGCTTAGGCTTAAAATTGACTTTTATTTGTGACTGGAGCCTCTAATGTTATAGAAAAAATATACAGGCAGGGCGTTATTTACTTGAGTAAATGAAAAAATTAACTATTTTTGTCTCCAAAAACATAAAACAGACATAGAAGAGGGACTGATTTCTTTACTGAACATTTTTTTTATTACATTTTACATTGCACATTCGAAAATGATGATGCAGGTACACTTTCTTTGTTGATTCAGGGATACATGTGATGTATATTTTTTCCATCTGTGTTGTTAGGTTCTTAGTGACATGTGGTTAAGATTTAGAATCATGAGGATGCGAAGGTTTAGACCCACATAGATGGCAAGTCATATTATACTATATAATACTACAATAGTGGCATGGTGCAATGAATTGCTTAAAAGAAGCCCCAGAAGTTTAAGTTTATAAGAACAGTAATGATCATGTTTCCACAATCATCTGTACTTTCAATGATTCAGCTGATAAATTTATTTTGTTGTAACACACCTGTTACAGATATTGATGGAAAGCATTAGAATTAAGAAGATAAAAATGAAGTAAATAGGTGAAGAAATTCAGTTAGTTTAGGAACTGGACAAGATGATCATGCTCCTGAGCACCACTACAAACTACATTATATGAGGTCTAGTGCTATTTATGACAGTAAAACAGTTTGTGGAACACATTCTGATGATGATATAGTGATTAGTTACTGATATCAAAACAGTCACTGCTGATGGTTCCTCACTCACATCACAGTGGCTTAGCCAATCCATCTGTGAACATGGTCTCTGATGTAAAAAGGTAGTTGTCCATTACCGTGATTATTAATTCAGTCACAAGCTTTTCAGGATAGGGACGAGTCTGGAGCTGCATTTTTGTGCTTGTAATAGTCACAGGGATTCAGGAAACCCATACATGGCTCTTTTCCATTTTCACTTGAAACATAAAGTGCTTAGCCTTGGGAGTTTAAGACTGTGTTTCACTCAGGTGGAACAGACATGAAAAATGGCTTACACCTCAGAGCCATCCTCAGAGCCATTCATATCATGTTGATTTCGTTGGTGTCACAAAGTATGAGTTTCATCTGGCACATAAACACTTTTACTGATACTATTTTTATTTTTTTTTTTTTTTTTGCCATGAAACAATCTTAACAGTGAATTAGTAAGTGTAACACCAGTTTTGAAAAGCATTTAGTAAATATCAAGTTCTAATCGCCTCTTTATTGAACTTAAAAAATGACTATGCATTCATCTAAGGCATTGGTGGATGATTCGGACAAAAAGGCATTATTTAAAAGTGACCCAAGACAATTTTCTCAAACTAAACAATTTTGCAGCATTCTTTGTAGATATATCTTAAAATTTTTTGTTTTTGTTTTTGTTTTCTCTAGAAATTAAAACAGAAAAATATAAAGAAATTGTGTTCTTCATTATGCATTATTTTGTTATTCTTGAGTACTATCAAAACTTTGAGGTAGTATGCAGGTATCAGTATCCAAGACCATTTTATTTGTACTGTGAAGATTGATGAATTTCGAAATATGCAGAGAGACGTATTTTATGCATTGTTAGTTGATTCATTTCGTCTGATTTAAGACACAATATCTCCTGAAATTATTATGCTGTTATATTTTATTGTAATTTTTGTTTGTCAACTCAAGATAAAATTATCATTTATTTGATACTTTCTGAGGATTCCTTATTCTCATTCCAATTGGACATCACTCTGTAGAACATACATAGTTTGTCTGTTGCTATGCTAGCAGTGGTAAAATATCCTATTTATAAACATATTTTCACTTAAGGTATGTATTACGTCAGAAAGTGTGATGCATTGTAATCCATACATGAACTGGCCCCTGATATTGTATTAGAAATGGAATGAATGGCCTCAGTGGGAAAAAGTAGTTCATTGTTGTCAAAATATTAGCCCCCAAGGCCACGTTTGTGGCTGGCTGTAGTACATAGTAATGGGCCACATTTTTGGTTTTAGATCTTTGCATCCCAGCTAATACATGATTCCACAGCTTATCCATTGATATCAGTAGTAACCTAAAAAGATAGCTAGAAAAAAAATCATTCATCACAGTCAACCATAAATAATAAAAAAATGTGTAAATAATAAAAAAATGTGTAATTACCCATTCATTGTGCCAAAGCATATTTGTAGCCAGACATATGATACTATGCTGAGCCACATTTGTGACTCCTAACTTTTTTTGCCTTCATTTGAATTTCCAGCTGATTTATGACTCCACTTTTTATCCATAGATGTCACATTAGCAACACAACTGGGAATTATAGTATGCATCACAGTTTTCTAAAATAGATTTTATACATTGATTTTGTCAGTTTTACAGTAAAAGAAAAATTTTTGCTGTATTCTTCATATTTTTGATGAAAATAAGTACTTTCTTTGTTTATATGAATTATTATGTTCTGTCTTGTAAATGATAAGTATGTCGTTAATGCAAATGGAATGTTAAGAATATATAAGATTTATAGAAAACCTAAATATGCATGGAATATAACATCTCTGATAAAAAAAAACCTTGAAAGGAGTAATATTTTTTAGGTGGATGCAGAAAGAAATCACATTCAGAAAAAGCCAATGATCATAATTAACTTAAATAGAATGGATCTATGCAGCCATCTGGGGCCATCCCTTGTCCACAAAACACACTCATCCTTGTGTCCCAAGCTTTCCCAAACCAATGTATAGGAAAGTATGCAATGTTTTGGGTATTTTCTTTAGTGATATGTGAGATAAAGGTATTTGTATTTTTTTTCACTGGGAATAAACAAAGCAGAATGAATGCACAAAGAAGGGATCACGGAGAATCACTCACTGATAATGCCAACTCTGAAGCAGTTTATGTAATGCTTCAGCTTAGCTGCAACGGAAATTTTATTTCATATTATGTTTTAGAAAACTTGGAATACCCCAAAAGTCAGTGATATACTTAGAGATGCTGTATTTTTGCACCTGTTAAGTAAGTTACATTTATTCAAGAATTTCTCATCCATGTTTGAATAGACTCGTGCTTTCTAGGGGCATATAAAGATGGTGTTTATCACCCATAACTGTAATTAGCCTGCATAAAATTCCTAAAGCCCTCAGTTACCTGTGAATCACCTGGCAAGTAAATGTTATTTGCATGCTTTTGAGCAGTCCCACCCTATTATACCAGAGTTTGAATAAGTGAAATTTTGTGAGATTGATAGAGAGTGTGACAGAACCAAAATTTACCAAAGTTTTATCAGAATAAGACAGTGTATGCCATCCAGATTGCACTAGTTTTTCAAATAGGCTGGCAGAACAGTGTTTGATATTAAAAGGAAAAAGTTCATTGCCAGTCCAGTCAAATATAAAAGTGACCAAAGACCAACAGTCCTTACCTTAGCAATTAATTATAGCTAGACCAGACAGATTTTATTCTAATGAACTTAGCAGTTCTCAACAGGTGCAACATGTTTTAAGATAACATAGATATTTTGCCTCTAGGCCTCTGCTGACATTTTTGGATTTGTAGATATGAAGTTCACTTATGTTATTTATTAGATTTTTCATCCTCCCAACACAAAAGCTTGGAAAGGACCCAATGGTCTGCTGCTGTTTGCTTTTTTATGTAAATCATTTTAGTCTTATTTGGATCTAAGCTTACTTAGCTATGAGTCATCGTCTCACCATCACTCAATGTAATTTTCATGATGAGGGTGAGCCGAGATTGACAGTAACTAAGATGATTAATTTTTCTATTTGTATTTTATGTATTCAGTATTGATATATAGGTCATTAAGCAATCAAGCAACTTATTAATCATTGTCACATCATCACTCACTGACAGTTATACTAATAATAAAATTAAGTTCACATTATAAGTGACAAAGAGGCACCACCACTTAGAAGACATATCAGTACCTTGCTGTTTTTGGTGCTTAACGCTGACTTACAAGAATGCATTCTCCACAATTTTTTTTTATTATTATTATTATCATTATTATTCTTTTGTAAATTAAGGCTTGTAACACCTGTTCCTTGGTTGTTTTATTATTCTTGAATGTTGTTACATTTCATGAGAAAGAATTAACACATAGTAGAAATGCCTTGTATGTCACTGTTTAAGAGACCAAGCTGTTGAGAGCATGAAGGTTGACTAGTTATGAACTGTTTCCTTTTCTTATCAAACATTATTCTTCCTGTTCATCTGAACACAATTAAGTCAATTCAGATGGTTACACTGTGTTATTCAGGTACATTTCAGCTAATTTTAGCATATTTTAGGGTTTTTTCACACCTGTTGACTATAGTGGCACCCAGATATCTGATTTGAACATATCAAATCATTTAAATTGTGATTTTGAATACGATATTAGAGGAAGACTTTGTTTCTAAAGGCAGCAGAGAAAAATTAGAATTGAGTTGATGATCAACTGGGTCACTGGGGATGCAGAGTTTAGAATTGTCATTCAGTGCACAAAATTTGAATGTTTAGGATCTTACCATGTTTTGAATTCTGTGATGTATGTCATTCATATGGCTGTGACTTATTTTTTTTTTAAATTTTGCTAATTTCACCCATCCAGTTAATACATTATTTGTATTCTGGCTAACACTGCAAGGGTTAAGGGGATTTTAGCACCTTAGATGGCAAAAGAATTGTCCTCGATGAGAAAACATAAGTGGATGTTTTATAGTTCTTTCATATTTACCAAGATTATATAGCTCAACAAAACCCCAAACATATAGATTTGTCCTAATGGCTTGTTTACACATACCTTGCATTCCGTGCCTAAATTGGATTACAATGAGGTTTATGATTTTCTTTCAGTGATCTTTGTCTGTTCTTTACTTGATATTGGCCCCTAAACATTGGAAGAACCTCTATTTCTTGAGTTATTGTTTGAAATAGACATGTACACTAATGTTTAGGTGTAGGAAAATGTATTTCTAGGGTAGTACCAGCTTTAACCCACTGACTGCAGATGTTCCATGTCCGGCAAAGGATGCTTCCAGTAGTTGACTCTGATTGTGCCATGTATGGTCGGGAGCATTTCAAAATCGTGGTTGCAGCAAACAGCAGAGTAAAGTCAGGAATCAACCAGTAGAAACTCAGACAGTGTTTTGACATCCTTTTGTTTTGCCCATATTTTTCAGCTCAGCTGGCCAGTAACCATAAATATGTTATGGGGATAGTAAATGATTTTTGTTAAGCCCAGACATCAAAGAAAATGTGCAGTATACAGGAATGTATAAAGATGTATATAGATAATGGAAAACATAACACTAGGAATTATACCAATATTGCATTGTGAGATGTGTATGTGTTGAATTTGAACATTTATCAATAACATAATCGCACCTCACATATAAGTAACGTGTTACTATACTGAGATATATGTATTAGTAATTTTTTTCAGAAAAAGTTCTTTCAAGTGGTAAGACAAAAAATGAATAGATTTTTTTTGTTCAAATTGCCATAATGAGGGCACAGTAAATATCTAGAATAGCTGCAGCAATTAGGATAAGCCTTGTTTTTCAGTGGTATGTTTCTGCATCTTTAAATCCTTATTACTTCATCATTTATAATACATTTCCCTTTTATTTGCTGCCACATTTTTTTTCTTAGGAATTTTTTGTTTATTTGCATTTTCTTTCTCTGCATCTCATTAAAAAAAATGTTTTCATTCAATATTGAAGTGAGGCATTATAGTACCGTATATAACAGCATTATAGTAAAGCTTACGTGCACAGCCATCGACCTGCAAGTCATACATTCATGGGAAATTGCACTGAACTGCAGGCCAGTCTCACTAACAAATGTGGTTTGTAAAACATGAAAGATAACCAGAAAGCAAATGAATGACTATATACAAAGGAGAAACTTTCTTACTGAGATAACATGGTTTTAGGGAAAGGACTGTATCACCAATCTTTTAGACTTTTATGATGGGTTGGCTCCATCCTATATCAGAGATAGGGATTGGCCTAGAATGGTTAGTTTTTTGTTCTGTGGAAGTGATTGTCTTTTCAGGGTAAGTAGAAGGTGTGAGCTGGATTTGTTTCTATCTTGGGTTGAAAGAGTGATTGCAGACTCCTATGGAGATACAGACATTCTGTTCTGGGTGAACCATTGTTCCACTTCTGTAAATGTAGTGCTGCATGTTTTTTGTCGCTGCTTTAGTGTCAGATGTTCAGGTGTGATTTTGAGGTTGTCTGCATATGAAAGGACTGGCATGTGGTTTCCTAGAGGTAATGGGAGGACATGTAAGAGGAAATTGAAGAGGGTGGGAGAAAGTACTGTTTCTCAGGGAACTCCATTGCAGAGTTTAAGTGTTTTAGAAGGAAGCCATTGTGAATGATTTGCAGTGGCAGCCTGCTATGAAATTGACCAACCACTTTTTTGTCATTATTTGGGAGGGTGATGTCTAATATCTTTCGTGTG
The DNA here is from genome assembly GCA_032361705.1 of Panulirus versicolor. NCBI lineage: Eukaryota > Metazoa > Arthropoda > Malacostraca > Decapoda > Palinuridae > Panulirus > Panulirus versicolor. The sequence continues at coordinate 24,437 of JAUUDZ010438605.1, forward strand.
GGGATGTGTTGTAGGACAGTATCATGATTTGTTGATGTGTGTTACCACCACTACTGTGGCTTAACCCATCTCACACTTCAGTAACTTCTACTCACCAATCCTTTCACCCCGATAAATATAACACTGACAAAACACATACACACAGAAAAGACCCAATGAAAACTAAACAACCAACCTCCTAACTCAAACTCCAGCCCACCAGACGTACATCCATCAGAAACCACACTCCCCAGACAGATGAGTCACACACTCCCACTTATGCTTTGGACATCCCTGCAGTGCAGCTACCACAAGGGAGACAATAAGCATTTAATACTCAGTTGCCCTG
>JAUUDZ010438606.1:0-13262 GCA_032361705.1 Panulirus versicolor
CCTACTTTTCAACTATAGTAATATTTTGCTACTATCAGTTGCATTACCGCTTCTACGTTACAATTTTGATCAAATAACTCTTTAACTTTAAGTCTTTAAGGGTTTATATAAATTCAGGTTTGGCATGACTCTTCAGCAGTGTATAATTGCACTGTATTTATTTTTATATACATCCACTGTATGTACATTTTTCATTAAGCCAGGGGCGTAATTTCAGTGCTTGCCATAGGCGCTCTTTCCCCTAGGGACGCCCCTGCTTCTCATGCTCCTCAAGGTATATGTATGTCACCTGTGTATGTGTATGTTGGACAGGGGAGGCCATGTGTAGCACCGGGAATGGCGGCTGTGATCACCTCTGTGACGACTCCTCCGGGAGGGTCCTCTGCTCCTGCCGGCCTGGGTAAGTACGAACCTACTGCTTGAGTTCGTATATCATCTTTGTAAGGCCCGTGTGTGGCGTATATGGTGCAGGTGCCGTCACAGGGACGCTCCGTGAATCACCACACACTGGGACATATCTACGTAGATACATGACAAGAGAAATGTGAATGTGTGACATGTGTGTACATCCATGAGAAGAAAAGTGTGAAGTGTGCCTCAGTCTAATGCCTTTTTTTCAGTTATATTTTATTTTCGACCATACTCCAAATCTCTCGACTTCAAGTCGTTGGTAGAGTTACCTAAGACGATGCCGCTCGCTACCTATGGAAAGTGGGTCATCCCGCACCAGATGATCGTAAGTGGGCAGCGTTTGGTACTGTTGTGAGGGGCGTCAGGTACTGGTGTGGTGGGCGTAAGACACATGTGTGGAGGGCGTCAAGTATTGGTGTAGGGGAATCAGGTCACTTGTTAAACCAACAGTGTCCACCCCCACCACCACCGTCAGTCTGTCCCACAGCTGGTTCCAGTCTGGTCCCCCCAGTTGCTTCCAATTTTGTCCCCAGCCGGTCCCAGGCTGGCCGGTCCCAGGCTGGCCGGTCCCAGGCCAGTCCTTGACCAAATCCTAACTGATGCTTCGCCGGATCCTAAATGGTCCATTCATGTTCGTCTCTTGGCTTATAGGCCTTTGGCCGCAACACACCGGTAAGCCGACACTCCCTCGTAGTCCCGTTCTGATCCTTGACTGCTCACGGACTGGTTCCTTATCAGTTCGTCCTCGACGTTTCATTACCTGATTCTCGTCTCATACACTCCAGCCGCTGGGTGGGTAGGGTAGGGGAAGGCTCTTCATGATTACCTTCCGTCTGGGTGAGGGACCTGCTGGGGTTAGGCATACTCCCAGGGAGGCAATGGACACCATCGTGTTTTGCATCACCTCCCGCCGCCGCCCACCACTGAGACCCCTCTCAAACGACGTGGCGAGTCCCAGGGGGGGCCTCGCGAAGCGGGTCTGGAGGGAATTAACTCTTCGAAGCAAATTGATTTGTGGCGTTATACAGGAACAGTCCCGGGGTAGATAAGGGGAAGCATCAGGACCTCCACATTAGAGAGGGGTATGTAAAGAGTGGATCTGTGAGGACCAATGATGGCTCGGTTGTGATAGCAACAGCTGGGATCTCGCATTTACGTATTTGAATCTTTTGGTCATTGTGATCCGATTTGGTGTCTCAGTCACACAACGTTTGTTCGCCTGTTATTTTGACGAAGAATAGATAGAAAATGCTTCGTTTGTCTCTCCGCAGAACCCTGTATTCATTCATAGTTTCATGTTATTTGTAGGGATTTTCAAAATGGTTAAAGAAAACTGCGTCATTTGTTACGTGTGTCTCTGAGCCCACAAGAGCTTGTTACCTGTGAGTGTAAACGCACAGCATTTATTAATAGCCTTTGATTCTAAGTCCACAGAATCGTGTTCTCTATAGCTCTGAACAAAGAAAATAAAGAAAACTTCATACTATTGTACACCCATAACTAACCCTTAATACCTCTGATCCTGAGCTTAAGATAACGTCTTTAGATTCTCAATCCAAAACAATCTGTGATTCCAACCCTACAATGCCTTGTTACCTAAGACTCACAACGCCTTATTACCTATGATCACCCGCGACACTTGCACATATCTGAGGTAAGGCAATACTCTCATAAATCACGCAATTTGATGAGTATGTGATAACAGTGTATACTAAGTCAAAGATAATGATTTTGTTCGTAGACTTAATATGATGTCCTTCTCAAACGTGGAGCAGAATGCACGGTACCTTTTGGGGTTGAAACCTGTCCCGTATCTCTATATATCTGACACCTCTGGTAAGGCTGGCGTGTCAGATCTGTCTTGATTGTGGCTTGAAGACTGCTTACCCCCAGAGCAATTAGTGTCCATTATTCCAGTGATTGACATTAGAACTAGGTACATACCTGCCGCGCAGGTATACTATTGTTTGTCTGACCTCCCCTTGCTCCTGTGATACCCACTGCAGGGCCGTGTTAGCTGAGGGAGTGCAAAGTGAGGGTCGTCAGGTTTCGTTATTGATGATAAGTAGACGAGGATGTTGAAAGACGATGTTCTTGGGTGGGATGTGTGTACAGACAGACACACAGAGGACGGGGAATGAATAACAAAATGCGTATCATTAAAAATGGATGGATAATGAAAGAGGGAAGAGCGTGAGTGAGGTGGAAAAGATGGAGTGAAGAATGCGTGGGTGAGAGTGCGTCAGTACGGTGGAGTGTGCTAGGATGTGGGAGGATGGGTGTCGGAGGAGGAGGAGGAGGGAAGAAAAGCCACCCTGCTGGATCCCACACTCTCTGCTTAAGGGATACGCTGCCGGTCGCGAGGCTTGACCACATACATAGCCTGGACACCTTACTGGCTTAGATTCACTCATCCATCTGCCCTTTGTCCTCTCTCTTACTCCTACCCCTACGTTTATCCTCGGCCTTTCACTCTCTCTTTCTCTCTCTTAATCTTTCCTTCTCAACGAGTCTGGGAGACGAGAGTCTATGCCTTCGGCCTGATTGAATCCCACTTTGATTTCCAAAAAAGATTACGTAAGTGAGCTTGACCTTGGACACCTTTAATGTGCTTACAGCAAGAAGGAGAGAGGCTGTAGGCACTTGGTGCATCTCAAGTGGACGGCGGAAGAGTCGAAGATGATAGATGATAGAGTAGATTAGCTCAGGGTTCTCCTCATTAAGCTCCATTGCATCTATCGTGACCTAGCCACCATCCCTGTGCTGTTACAACTGACGTTGGTTCAGGTATCGTCTGGAGAGCGACGGGCGGACGTGCGAGGTGTCGGACCCCTGCTCCGTGGACAACGGCGGGTGCCACGACCGGTGCCGGGTGGAGCAGGGGCGGATGCGCTGCTCCTGCCGCCAAGGGTTCGTCCTGGCCGAAGACCAGGTCTCCTGTGTTGACCTGAACGAGTGCCACACCCCAGGCACCTGCAGCCAGCAGTGCCGCAACACCTGGGGATCCTACCAGTGCCTGTGTGATGATGGCTACCAGCTGGGCACGGACCACAAGTCCTGTTACAGTAAGTACTCCGTGCCAGACCACACTATCCTCCAGTGGTGCGAACACTTGCGTTACCCTTCTTTGGTAAGTAGACCATCACTACTGTTACAGTAAGTACTCCGTGCCTGTGTGATGATGGCTACCAGCTAGGCACGGACCACAAGTCCTGTTACAGTAAGTACTCCGTACCGGACCACACTATCCTCCAGTGGTACGAACACTTGCGTTACCCTTGCTCGGTAAGTAGACCATCACTACTGGTATTAGATTACTTTCGGTAACTGAAAAGTAAGATATAATCATAAAGTAATCCTTTCACCCAAGTAGGTGTTACAGAATTCCATATTCGGAAATCAAAAATTATATACACATAACCTTACCCTTGCTATCTATCTAGAAGAAGCGTCCATTTATTATCCTCTTATTAATGACTTGATTGGGCGAACAGAGACACTCTGTAGGTGTGGAGGTGTACACAGCGGGTCGTGGTGGCGTCCACATGTGAGCTTATAACCTCTCATACCCGCAGATCGCTCATGACGTCGTCGTCCACCCACCCGACTCCTTGTGTCATGAGTTGATTCAGTCCTTGTGAAGCAGTGATCCGACCCTGTCTCTCCCTCTTCCCTTGCAGTGTACTGACGGTGACTTGATCCTTCCACTGCTAACAATGACCTGCTTGATCTTCCCAAGCAATATGACCTGACCTCTGCCTGCACCAATATGACCTGACCTCTGTCCATAGGAGTTTGACCCGACCTCTGCCCACAGCAACACGGCCTGACCTCTTCCCTCCCTCAGGGATCGACATGGAGGTGATCAACTCCTGCCTTGAGAACAATGGTGGGTGTCAACACATGTGTCACCATGGTTCGGGCGGTGCCGTCTGCACGTGTAACCCTGGCTACCTCCTGCAGCCCGACCGTCGCGCTTGTCAGGTGAGTCCTGGTGCCGGCCAGGTGCACGCCCTCCCCTCACTGCTCTGGTTCGTGGTAGGTGAATGCTGTTATCACTGCTGGACGAGATGGCATAGCCCATAATGTCCCTCTCCTCCTCTCCACCAGTTCTGGCAGAGTTCTTTATGGTTCCTAGTTGTTCATACTTCCAGCCCTCCCTACATACAACCTGTCTGTAGTTCTTTGTATCATGCACGAGTGTTCTAGGCTGCCTCATCTTGACCGTCTGTCTCTTCAATGTCGCCAGGATGAGGACGAGTGTGAGGCGAGGACCCACCGGTGCCAGCAGGAGTGTGTCAACACCCCCGGTGGCTACGCCTGTGCCTGCACCCAGGGCTATACCTTGAGCACCGACACTTTCACCTGCCTCGGTAGGTGACACTTTAACCCCCGTCCATACTGCCCAGGGTGAGGTTACGAGTGCTAATACTTTAGTCCGTGTTTGTAAGTAGCCTTAAATCAGCCCAGACAACACCTTAAGTGTTAAAGTACTGAGAAAAATACTTTGAAAAGAGCGTATGACATAGTGATATAGTGACAAGGAAACAGGAAGGTGATCGCTGCCATTAACATTAGCTGTTGCCTCAGACGTGAACGAATGCGAACGAGAGAACGGCGGGTGTGAGCACGAGTGTCGCAACACCCAGGGATCCTTCGTCTGCTCCTGCCGCAAGGGCTACGTCCTCGTCGACCGCACCCACTGCGACAGTAAGTCCTCCCGATGCCGCTTCCGCAAGCCGCCTCCAGATCATGATCACCCAACCCTGCCTTAGGCTCGAGGTAACACTTATGTTTACACTAGTGTCCTCCTCCTTTATGATGACCCAGCCCTTCCGGATGGTCGCGGTAACAGCTATGGCCTTCACAGCGACCATTCTTGTCCACCCTGTCACCCGCAGACCTTACCCAGATCAACAATCACCTCTTTCAACGTCTCGGTGTATTATTTCCTTCTTAGGTTGTTAAGTGCTTATCTCATTCATAATCTAAGCTTGTGGTTGTTAGTAGCTTTAACTGGGAATAGTATTTTCTTTATTATTTTTTTTTCTGTTCATCATTCAAGCTAGGAGAAGGGGGGAACTGAAGTATTTTCAGCAAGTGCTTAACCTGACTCGTCAGAACAAAAGTCTTCCTCTTTCTATCATCATGCCACAGCTACACGTTGTACAATCACTCGACAACATTATGCTACACGTTGTACAATCACTCGACAACATTATGCTACACGTTGTACAATCTCTAAAGTCCATTGAACGTTGACGTTAAATCAAATATGCCGTAGAAACATTATTGGTTCACGCGATGCACTGCCAAGTCTACATGAAGGTGAAGGACGGAGATCCACAGGCAGGAGTGTGGTGACCTACGCCTCTGTTTGCAGGGCCAGACTCTCGTCACCGAGCCTGTGTGTCAGGTCTGGGCTAAGCTGCTAAGGGGGCCTGTAGGCCAGGGTCCTGGGACGCCTCGATGTTATCAGATATTGTAGCAGTTATTTTCTATTGAATATAGACCTAAACTTTTGTCTTTCTCGGCCTTCCTGGCGTCCCTTTAGGTATAAAAAGGAAATATATTTTCCGAAAGATCTGTGTAAAACTGAAACAAGTGACAGAAAACAGAGATGAGACCTGTTGCCTCTCCCCAACAGTGTTGGACTACGACTATGCTGACGACTACTTGCCTCACAGTTCCCGAGGGGACCTGGACCTGAAGACGACCCTGAAGGAGACGTCGTCCACTACCCGCGAACTCCGGGATGACGTCACGTATGCTGAGTATGCCAAGGTCACCACCGTGCACACGCGTGAGTCCCTCTCCTGCCGGGTATGCTGCATTATACTAACCCGTGTGATGCTTCCCTATATGATGGTATGCTGCCGGGGTTATGCTTCCCTTCGTGCAGCGCCACAAGCATGCTACACCCATAGTACCCCTGTATATTCCCTCTTATTCACCCCATTCTTCCCTATGCTTACGTCCATGTATCGCCCCCATGTGCTGTCCTGTTATTACTTATGCTACATTCTTGTGGTGCCCTTGCGATCATGTCCATCTATCCATTGCTTCCCTCTAGCACTGCGTCAGCTGCAGGGCTCCCGTGCCTACCCTATGTCATCGTGGCTCTCGCTACACTACAACACACGTGCCTTCCTCCCTCCCTTTGCCAATGACCGATCCTCATTTACCAGTGGGTCTTGAGACACGTGGGTCCACACATTACAGTCGTCCCGTCCTGTATTACACCACACTGCTGTAGCCCCTCACCTCCTGATGTTATTGGTGGCATGTCTCGTTCATCAATCGCTCCAGTGTCGTGGTCAATGCTTGGGGACGCAGAGAGACGCGGGAGGCTTAGTATTCGATAACAAAATAATGAATTCTATAAATATTTCCTCTATCTTCATCTCTTGCTTTATGATCAATGATTTTTAGTTGCCTAAGTCTACGCTGGATGTTATGAATGTGGCTTTGTGAGGGGCGTGAGCGTGGTGACGGGAGACGAGAGAAGGGACCAGGAGTGAGGATTTAACTCTTATTCTAAACCAGTAATCCTGACGCCGTCCTTACAGGCTGCCTCCCCGGGTACTTCGGCCCCAACTGCACGCTGACGTGTGACGACTGCCCGGGCCCCTGCCACGCCTCTGGCTGCCTCTGTCCCCCAGGCAAGAGCGGCCCCACCTGCACCCACGCCTGCCCCGCAGGATCCTACGGTCCTGGCTGTAACCAGGTGGGTTCCCTTCCTTCTATACGGTCCTGGCTGTAACCAGGTGGAACACCCCTCCTTCTATACGGTCTTGGTTGTAACCAGGTGGGTCACTCCTCCTTCTATACGGTCTTGGTTGTAACCAGGTGGGTCTCCCCTCCTTCTATACAGCCCTTACTGTAATCAGGTGGGTCACCCTCCTTCTATACGGTCTTGGTTATAACCAGGTGGGTTCCCTTCCATCTATACGGCCCTGACTGTAACCAGGTGGGTCACCCCTCCATCTATACGGCCCTGACTGTAACCAGGTGGGTCACTCCTCCTTCTATACGGCCCTCACTGTAACCAGGTGGGTCACCCCTCCTTCTGTACGACCCTAGTTGTAACCCTTTCCCTCCCATCAGCCCTGACTATAACCAGATAGCTCCTTGAAGGTAAATAAACCTACGTCATTCGGTGAGTTATAACAACCTTTTTACTAACCTCTTCTCATGACACCGAACCAACATATTCTGTCAGTGTGACGCGAGAACATTCTCCGAGCTGATGATCACGGACGACGAGACCCTGAGGTGGACGTCTACCACACTGGTCGCACTTCAGCCCACGTCAAGTGTGGTGGCGAGGCGAGGCCAGGGGCGTCACGAGGGGCGCTGTGGGACACGACCAACCTTCTGGCCACCTGGTGCGGTACTAGGGGCACTGTACCAGGTGATGCCTATGCTGGGAACACCAGAGGCGTGGGGGCCAAGTGACTGTGGTTGCTCCAAGCGTTCGGAGTTTTGTATCTCGTGGCAGCAACACACTTGGAACACTCCATTTGAATCATGATGGATCATAGTGTTGTTCAGCCATGCCCCTGTGAGTACGTTTATCTGTAGATACTGATCCTTATCTGTTTTCTCTGATCGCACTTGCCTGTTTGCAGGTGTGTCGCTGTGAGAACGGCGGCACGTGTGACCCCGTGTCCGGCAACTGCACGTGTCCTCCAGGCGTGTCGGGCGATCTCTGCCAGGACGGCTGTCCGGCCGGTAAGTAGCATGACGTGGACACACACACACACACACACACACACACACACACACCTGGACGCTGCGTCATCACCTGGATATTTTTTGATCTTGTTTCTGTTACTATGACCCCAAGGTCCAAATAACCTAGATGTGAGTAGTCGTTCTGAAGAGCACAGACAGGGTCATTAGCCAGTAAAGTGATTAACTGATACTTTCCTCTGCTTTGATCACCTTATTATCGTAATGCATGATATAATTTCAGATCCCACGAATGTTTGGGTTTTTTTTTCTGTTACGTTCGCTTTGAGTACGTCTCTCTCACATATGACACTGGGAAAATGTGTAGTAAATTAAGTTCCTCACAGCTCAAGACACTCTATATATTATTGTCTCTGGTTAGCCAGCCCACAGCCAGTGAGGGGGTCTAGATGTCCCGTTCTTCTCACTTTGGCTATACAACCTCCCGTTCTTCTGTTAGTTCTAGAACCTCCCATTCCTGTGCCGTTGGTTCTGAAACCTCCTGTCCCTCTCCCGTTGGTTCTGAAACATCCCGTTCCTCTGCCGTTGGTTCTGAAACCTACCGTCCCCCTGCCGTTGGTTCTGAAACCTCCCGTCCTTCTCCCGTTGGTTCTCAAACCTCCCGTTCCTCTGCCGTTGGTTCTGAAACCTACCGTCCCCCTGCCGTTGGTTCTGAAACCTCCTGTTCTCCTCTCGTTACTTTGACTACCTCGTGTTCGTCAAACTTTGCCTTAGCGAGCCTAAAGCCTCGCCTCCAACGCCACAAGTCGTCCTCTGCCCATGAGCAAGCACTGGTTCGTAGTCCTCTCTGCTTACTCATTTCCATTCCTGGTTCTCTCGAGCCCCAGTGAGCCACAGCTAAGCCTGTACCCCATCACTGCTCCCACAACCCCGTGTCCACACCCTCATGACTGTGTCACTCGACTCACTAGCCTCACACACTTCCTGACTACATAAGTCCGTTTTCCTCCTCTGAACTCCCCTCGATCCCCATAACTCTCCTGCCCTCCCCATAACTCATCTGCCCTTCCCATAACTCCTCTACCCTCTCCATAATTTCCCTTCCCTCTCCTTAACTCCCCTGCGCTCCCCATAACTCTCCTGCCCTTCCCATAACTCTCCCCCTCCCCATAACTCCCCTGCCCTCCCCATAACTCCCTTGCTCCATTCAAAACTCCCCTGCCTTCCTCATAACTCCCTTCCCCATAATCCCCCTACTCCCCATAACCCCTGCCATACCTATAACTCCCCAGCTCCCCTCATAACTCCCCTGCCATCCCCATCACACACCTGCTTTCCTCAGAACTCCCCTGCCTTCCTCAAACTCTTTTACCAGGTGATTGACTGGTGTTCCCTCCGTGTGCCCTCTACTACAGGCTTCTACGGGGAGGAGTGTGAGCGGCGGTGCCCTATGGTGTGCCCCAACATGCGCTGCAACCGGATCTTCGGCTTCTGCGAGTGTGACCCGGGGCGCTTCGGGCCCAAGTGCAACATGCCGTGCCCCACCCTCACCTGGGGCGCCAACTGCCGCCATCAGTGTCAGTGTCAGGCCCACACCACCGCCAGGTGCCATGCCGAGGTAAGACTGCAGACGACCACTCATTTGTGGCTGCTTCCCTCCACACTCCTGGATGATTCATGTTGGGCCATTATACCTCCCTTGTATTCCTCCGCGCGTCGTATTATCCTCACCTGTCCTTCTCCCCCTCCCGCTGCAGAGTGGCGTGTGTGAGTGCAAGCCAGGCTACCTGGGCTCGGACTGTTCCCAGGAGTGCCCGACCGGTCTCTGGGGTGCTGGGTGCCTCCACCAGTGCCAGTGTTCCTCCGGGGCCGCTTGCCACCCAGCTACCGGCGCTTGTCTCCAAGACTGCCCGCCAGGATTCACAGGACCGGACTGTCAAACACGTAAGTTCCCTTCCATCTTTCAAAGCTCAGACCTCACCCCTACCAAAGCTCAGACCTCACCCTGGATATAGTGGCATCATATAGTGAATTATATAGATGTAGGGAAAGCCTCCAGCATGACTCAGGCGTCCCAGTGTATGAGTGTTGTGTCCGGCAGCATGCGAGGCTGGCCACTACGGGCCCGGCTGCCTCAAGAAGTGTATGTGTGGCCTGCGACCGTGTCACCCCGTCACGGGCGTCTGCCTCTGTCCCGCCGGCACACACGGACCCAACTGTCTCCAGCGTGAGTACTGTGCCACCCTCAGTGTTGCACCTGAAGTGGAAGTGTAGCAGCTGTAGTGTATGTGTTGCACCTGAAGTGTATGTGGAGCACCTGAAGTGTAAGTGGAGCACCTGAAGTGTAAGTGGAGCACCTGAAGTGTATGTGTAGGCTGAAGTGTATGTGGAGCACCTGAAGTGTAAGTGGAGCACCTGAAGTGTAAGTGGAGCACCTGAAGTGTATGTGGAGCACCTGAAGTGTAAGTGGAGCACCTGAAGTGTATGTGTAGCACCTGAAGTGTATGTGGAGCACCTGAAGTGTAAGTTTTGCAGCTGTAGTGTATGTGTAGCACCTGAAGTGTAAGTGTAGCAGAATTTTCTCTCTGTCTCGTTTAGATATATAAAGATTTACACACGAATGTAGGGATAAATTCAAAAACCATAGAAAAAAAAAAAACACGTAGGAGTAAATATGGGTGTGCTAAATTTGAGCTTAATTGGAGCCAGTTTGACTAATGACAGGTCGCAGGACATGTAGAAATGTCCCTCATAATACCTCATAAATCTACTGGGGTCGATAGTGAGTGACACTATTCCCTCCATCTTTATGTGTAACTCTGTAATTCCCATATGACGTGTGCTTCACCTTCAGAGAAAGAAAAAGAAAGCATTCAGACATTACAGTAAAGATAATGGCCATTTACCTAATGACCATTTACTTAATGGCCATTTACCTAATGGCCATTTACCTAATGACCATTTACCTAATGGCCATTTACCTAATGACCATTTTACCGAATGGCCATTTACCTAATGACCATTTTACCTAATGACCATTTACCTGATAGCCATTCACCTAATGGCCATTTACCGAATGACCATCTACCTATTGGCCATTTACCTAATGACCATTTTACCTAATGACCATTTACCGAATGGCCATTTACCGAATGACCATCTACCTATTGGCCATTTACCTAATGACCATTTTACCTAATAGCCATTTACCGAATGACCATTTACCTAATGGCCATTTTACCAGACTGTCGCGATGGTCGGTGGGGGAAGAGCTGTCAGGAGGAGTGTTGGTGCCAGAATGGTGCCTCCTGTGATCGCATCACCGGTCATTGCCACTGCCCGTCAGGATTCGTGGTGAGTTCTTTTATGTCGTTTTTAAGCGTCCCATTAGTTTTTAATCGTCTCACTCATTTCTAATCGTCTCATTAGGTTTTTTCTTTTTAATCATACGTCTGATTAACCACTCTATTTGTATAATTGTATCAGGTTGTGATTCTTAGAACCAATAAGATGGTACGATTGATTTTAAGGTCATAAAGAGGGAACAGCTTGTCGTAAAAGTTGACGTCAAAGAGAACAGACGTAGCAACAGGGTAGACCAGTTACTCCCGGTTGGCTGGCCGGGTGTGCGCATGGCTGGCAGGGTGTGCGCAGGCTGGAGCTTCGGTCTTATACGGGGTTTCGTGTGTTCACACTCACCCTGGAGGAGTATAGCAGCCGTGAACAAGGTCGGGTTACGACGGCTGGTGCAAATGGTTCAGGACAAGTACTGATGGTACAAGATCCGGTACAGGTGGTTCAGGACTAGTACAGATGGTACAAGACCCGGTACATGTGGTTCAGGACTAGTACAGATGGTACAAGACCCGGTACAGGTGGTTCGGGACTGGTAATGATGGGCCATGTGAAGGTTGTTGTATGCTTGGGGCAATCTGAAACATTCACAGAGTTGCTGGATCCAAAAATTAACAGGGTTATATAGCATTATAATAGGTGTTATATAGCATTATAACAGGGTTATATAGCATTATAACAGGGTTATATAGCATTATAATTGTCTGTGGTAAGACGAAGAGAAAGTAGATAACGAAGATGAATCACGATAGATGATATATGATTATAGTGTGCCTCTCAGCCCACAACCACAATGGAAGTAGCATCATACAGACCGCTGTATACTACTTAACTGATGAAGTAGTAGTAGAACTGGGAGAAACACCGGGAGAACGAAGAACCTGGTCCAGTCCTGGTTGTGGTAACTTTAAACTTCCATTTGGCTAAGTAGCAAGGACGAGGAAAGGAGTATGGATGGGTAGAGAGATACAAGTGTTTTGGTCAGAGTCTCAAACCCTCCTGATCTTTTTCTCTGACACTTTCTACTTTGACCTTGTCTGGATTCCTTTTAAATGAATTTAATTCGTTTTGATCTTGTTATCAGGCTCAGTAGCTGTAATTTTCAGTGTCCTTATTTTCATCTGTTTCATGACGCATTTTGTAATCTAATTTTCATCTGTTTCATGAAGCATTTTGTAATCTCCTAATTTTCATCTGTTTCATGACGCATTTTGTGATCTCTCATTTAATTCCTTAGATTCTCTTTTTTGTATCTATGTTTGTAGCTTCTGATCCTGTTTATTGTGGACAACAGTTATGATCCTACTGCTGCTGCTGATGCAGTTGGCACAAGAGCTGAGTTTCTCATCCTCCTCAGGGCCCAGCCTGCGAGTCCAGATGTCCTGCCAACAGGTTCGGGAAGGACTGTACCGAGACCTGCAACTGTCTGAATGGAGCCTCCTGCCACCACGTCACCGGCAGGTAGGTGCTCTAGCCCCCAAGGTGGGCAGGGGGCTCCTCGCGGTGACTAGCGGGTTCCTGAGAGTACGTAGTGGACCTCTGAGGATGGGAAGTGGACCTCTGAGGGTGGGACGTGGACTCCTGAGGGTGGGTAGTGGACTCTTGAGGGTGGGTAGTGGACTCTTGAGGGTGAGTAGTGGACTCCTGAGGGTGGGTAGTGGGTCTGGCAGGTGGGTACTGTACCCTGTATATAGGCAATATCACTTAACTGCTTTCAGTGGATGTTATTCCCAGAGAATATATCAAGCAGCATTATTAACCAATGTCGTTCATTCCAATACAAACTCATTATGAGTATATAT
>JAUUDZ010438617.1:0-13262 GCA_032361705.1 Panulirus versicolor
ATCCAGAAATGCCACATACAAATCCATCTGTTTTCTAAGTATTTCACACACTTATTCTTCAAAGTAAACACCTGATCCACACATCTTCTGCCACTTCTGAAACTACACTGTACCTCTTCAATCTAACCTTCTGTACATACCTTCACCCTCTCAATCAATACCCTCCCATACAATTTCACAGGAATACTCACCAAACTTATGCATCTGTAGTTTAAAGTCTCACCTTTTTCCTCTTTGCCTTTGTACAATGGCACTATGCATGCATTCTGCCAATCCTCAGGCACTTCATCCTGATCCACACATGTATTGAGTATTCTTACCAACCATTCAACAACAGTCACCCCCTTTCTTACTAAATTCTACTGCAATACCATCCAAACCCGCTGCCTTGCCTGATTTCATCTTCTGCAAAGCTTTCACTACCTCTTCTCTAAACCCGCCGCCTTGCCAGATTTCATCTTCTGCAAAGCTTTCACTACCTCTTCTCTCTTAACCATACTATTCTGTCTGACCCTCTCACTTTGCACACTCCCCTGACCAAAACACCCTACATCTGCCACTCTATCATCAGACAAATTCAGGAAACCTTCAGAATACTCACTTATCTCCTCATTTCATCACTGCCTGTTATTACTTCCCCGTGTCCCCTTCACCAATGTTCCCATTAGTTCTCTTATGCACTTTATTTACCTCCTTCCAAAACATCTTTTTATTCTCCCTAAAATTTAATGATACTATCACAACAACTCTCATTTGCACTCTTTTTCAACCCTTGCACCTTCCTCTACTGAATGAAACAGGAAGCATTCAAGGAATCACATACAACACACATGATATTTACTCCTCACTTCAGTAACATAGCTGAGAAGCAACATAGACTAAGTGTCCTCAATACACTACACTGGATTTGAACAAGAAGAAAAATCCCTTGGCATTCTTTACAAATTGTTCATCTGCTTCAGTATAAACTATATTATCTGCTTAGTCTTCCATGCTCAAAAAAGCAAATGTTACAAAGCTGCCAGAGAGCCTTTGACATGATTCCTTGTCAGAGATTGATTGGCCCACTGACTGCAGCAACCCCATGTGTAATGTATACCTCGACTATAGGACTTTTCATGCAATAAAGAAATTCTTTGTTTAATTTTTTCCATTCCATTTAGGAAAGTTTTTTTTTTAGGACACATATAAGACCGTATGGTATATTTGTGTTCATGTGTGTTTGAGGCTAAGAATTTTTTTCTGAAAACTGTCACCGTGGCCAACTTTGCTAACTGTACAGTGCAGTCCTTGCAGTATGTATGCACTTACTCTACTGTACCAATTTTACAGTTTATGTATACTCATATGTATATGCCATTTTTCTGCAAAGTAATGCTCCTCTTGTTGCAGATGACTGATTTGTAGCATTTACCTTATATGTACGTATAGTTACATATACACAGACTTCATTCTTCTGGCTTTTGTAATTGCTTTTTTTACAGTACACTTCAAAAGACTGATATACACACAGAAACAAAAATACAGTACATGTATAGTGTTTTAATCTCTTAAGTGCTGTGGGCACAAACGTGACATCTTTGCTGTGGATTCTTGGAGATGTTGGCTGTGTCCTTCACATAACCATATTAATGATTTGTTTCACTCTGTCATGTCCATCAAATCAATATCAAAATATTGTAAGAAATAGTCCACCTCCTCAAATTCTTGGTTGTCATGTCCATCAAATCAATATCAAAATATTGTAAGAAATAGTCCACCTCCTCAAATTCTTGGTTGTTATGTCCATCAAATCAATTTCAAAATATTGTAAGAAATAGTCTACTTCCTCAAATTCTTGGTGGCAGAACAAGCACATGTTTTTCTTGAATTGCATCTATCAAAAACAAATTGTATTGAAGTGAAGTTTGTATCTGTTTGCATCCAAGAGGCAGATGGTCAGTGCCCCATAGCACTCACCTTCTCACGCTAGGATCAGGATGATCTTCACTTTTACTGCTCTTCTTCCTTTCTTTTTTCTTCAGCATCCTCATGAAAACTATGTCCACTTGATTCACAATTACTTTCATATTTAACATTTGAGGTCAGGCCTCTTTTTTTTTTTTTTTATACATTAGAGGCTCCAGTCACAGACAAAAACCACATCAAGATTGAAACTTAATTGAAATACAGAGAGGTTAATGAAAGGGAAAAAGAAGAGACAAGGGAAGGGAGTTATGAATTGTAGAAGTTGGAAAAACCTGTGTATTGAAATGAGCCATATATGTATTGGGAAAGACATGAAGGGGATGGAGACTTCCAAGGGGTTGGGGTATAGGGAAAGAAACAGGTATCAAAACTGCCCACCCTTGAGTTGCTAATGGCCGTACAATAATCATGTGATGCAGCAACTAGACGAGTATTGCATGATCTAGCTAGTGGTGAGGGCACACAAGCGACCAGCTTTTAAGGAGCAAAAAACAAAATGATACCCATAGAAGAAGGAAAGAGCCAACATTGCGGCATAGGGCAAGTAGGTCATGTTTTGAAGGTAGCGAGGGAGATTGTATTAGTCAGACCACTCTTGATTCAACTCTGTTAAACAAGGGTACAGACCTAGGGCCACCCTAGGTATGAGAGCAGCCCTCCTTACAAGGACGGATCAATCCATAGCATAAATGGAGCAACCGTTCGGAAGAAAAGAAATATCTACAACTAAACAGGACTTCCAGTTTCTTAGAAGCATACATAGCATACATAGCTATTTCCATAATGTGATTCTAAGAAAGAGTGGATGTTACAAAAATACCAAGAATGTCCAATGAGTTGAGGTGGAATTACAAAGGTGAGAGGAAAGTTGTGAGGAATTTTTGATAGACAGATGGGTTGAAATCAAGTCTTGGAGGTATTAAACTTAATCACATTTCCTCTATCCCACTGAGATATTTTGTACAAGTCAGAGTCTTATGAAGAAGTTGTGATGAGATGTGACACAGATTGAGTAAGAGAAGAAGTAGGAGCAAAATTGAAGCGTGTGGAGGAATACATTGTTGAGTTGTTAGCATATGAGTGTATTTGGCTATTTGTAGAAAAAAGGAAATCATTGATGAAAAGGAGTAAAGTGTAGGAGAAGGAAAGAACCTTGAGGGACACTGTTGTTGATTGAGGAAGGGGAAGAGGCTGATCCTTCAACAACCATGGAGATAGATCAGCCAGAGAAGGAGAAAAGTGAGGAAGGAAGTCAAATGAAGGGAACCACCCTGTCAAAAGCTTTGGATATGTTAAGGGTAACTTTTTAAGAATCCCCAAAATCTTTCAGAGATGATGACCAGATATTAGATAAGTAAGAAAAGAATATCACAGTTGATCTCACCATATTGAAGCCATACTGGTGACCAGAGAGAAGACTGTGAGATTCAAGATGTCTGAGGGTATGGGAGTTGATAAGGGATTCAAAGCCTTTGGAAGCAGTAAATGTCAGAGCGACAGGATGATGGTTTAAGGGGTTAGAACAGTCACCCTTCTTATGGTTGCAATATACCAATGCATGCTTCCAAGAAGACGGGAAAGTTTTGGTTTTTAAACAGAAACAGAACAGACGAGCTAGGACAGTTGCAAGTTAAGTCACACTCTCCTAGTACATGGGGATGGATGACATTAGGTCCATAAGCCTTGCCTGTGCCCAGATAGAGAAGCTCTATTTGGACAGTTTGAATATATTATGGGAATGGGCATGTAGTAATTTGGGTTTTTTAGTGTGGCTCACGCGGGACAAACTTAAGTGGTGCACTTTGGCATTGTGTTGCTCACTGGCCACTAGAGGGGAAAAATTGTGAACTAAGCTGTGAAAATGCCCACTGAGATGCCAGTAAGTGAATTCTCTCTAACACCCTAACTGCCATGCATAGACTTAAAAATGAGATCACACATATGTATGGGATATCAGCAGTCATCAGGTTAAAAAGCTAAATCTGCAGGCATGAATAAGGAGTAGAATCTTTCATAGGATAGAAGACACTTTATGGGAAGGGAACAAAGTGCATAGGTAAGAGATGCATACTTGAAGTGGGTTAGGGTTACAAATAGTGTGCCCACTGCTGTTCTTGTCATTTATCACTGACTTACCTCATAGACTGAATTTGTATCTAACCATGTTTGTGGATGATGCCGAGTTCATGAGAGAATTAAAGAATAATGAAAATTGCACTATCCTGCTGTGGGGACCTGTTGGTTTGATAGATAGATGATGAGAGTTAGTCCATGTAAGTGCAAAGTGATGAGGGTGGGATTAAGTGAAAGAAAGCCTGTGTGATTATTACCTTGTGCGAAATAAGCTACAGGAATCTGCATGTGGAAAGAGACCTGTGGTCGACATTGTGCTTGATTTATTACCAGAGCCTGAAATTAAGAGAGTTATGAAAAAGGCAAAAGTTTTTTTGCTTGTAAATATAACAATTGTATTCAGAAATGAGGGGAAGGACGTGTTCATGTTGTTATTCACTCTATATACCAGACCAAAACTGGATTATGCCTCACAGATCTTCTGATTGCATCTAAAGAAGCTCAAATATTTAATTGGAGAGTGCAGAGAAGAGCAACTAAGATGATACCTCACTTACAGGTACACCACCAGTATTCTGGCACTCTTGGTTCCAAAGCTTTGCTGAATTAGCCATTTTGCTGGACCAACTGTTTTCACAAAATAATAATTCATCACCATACTTCTAACCCACTAATTATACATCTCCCATGTCTCTATAAAGTATACCATGGACTGCTAGAAATTTAAATAAATTTTAAAGGTAAATTAAATAGATAAATGAAATACGTTATACTCCTGCTCATGACTGAGGTGCTCATCAGCTACGAGTTTTGCAAATTCGTCCACATACTCGGCAGTTCCTTCGTGGTTCCAGACCACTTTTCTCTGCACACTTTATTAATGGAAATTCTATGGCGCTTCTTGAATCTCTGAATCCATCCTTCACTATAGTCTCACTCATGTTGTAATTTAAGCTCTTTATGGAACAACTTAGCCTGGTCCATTATCATGCTACCTGACAAGTCCATTCCATCACTCCTACACTGCCAAAACCATTCCATCATCACTCGATTGTGCTCAGTACTCCTACCATCTTTCACAGTTTTTCTAATAATCATTTGCTTCTTGGAATCACTGCTTGCATAGAATTTCAATATTCTCTCCCTTTGCTTCTTTATATCATAAACAGTTGATGAGCCAATACTGTAGATGCCACACAGCTTATGCACCGAAACACCAAGGTCCATTTTTTTAACAGTTCTACTTTATCTTGGATCGATATGGACTGGTGTTTACATTTGACACCAAGACTGACACTCTCATATGTCTTAGAAGCCATAGATAAGGTTAAATTTAAGCAAAATAAGATAAGAATCTCACAGAATTGCAATATCACCACTAACAAGTGCAGTGTAAAGAATGTAAATAAGTGTGGCCGCAGTAATTTCAAGTTCCCTCACGTAATTTTGTCCAGAATAAAGGAGGTGCTGAACCATCAGTTGCCAGAAATTCGGTGGTGTACCTGTACTCCATACTGATGCAAATAAAACCCCTATAGATATAAAATTGCTGCCCATGAGAAAAATAATAGGCACCTATACAACATACCCAACTGTTAAGAAGCAAACTCTGAGAAGCTGATTATGTGGGGTTTCCTGAACTGAGTGCAGGATAAGACTATGCCCAAGCTTATGTTATTAGAGCAATTAATTATGGTTTTTTGAAATGGTATAAGTGACACTTTAAAGGATATATAGGGGAATACTGCATTTTAGCACCACTGAATTTAACTAGGTTACTGCTTCCCCACTTCGAGATGCTGCACAGGTCCAAATCAAGGGAGGAAAGGAGCTCAATGCTAGAAAGAGAACAAGTAAATAAGGGGAGAGAAAAAGGGTTTTAGTGTGTAAAGTAGAATCATCAATATTGGAGTGAATAAGGCTGAAGGTTAGAGAAATCATATATAGAGACAAGCCGTCTGAAACAATTTTCACTTCACACTTGTTTGCCATAACTCATCTTACTGAGGATGAACCAGGTACATACAAATAACTGGTCTCATTCAGCTAACATGTGTAACACATCAGAACCACAGCCCCATTCACAACCAGGCCAAGAGACCTTTTTGGGGTTTCCCCCAGCTGCTTCATATACCCTGGTTCAATCCACCGATACTGTATCAGCCCCTGTATTCCATATTCCTCCAATTCACTCCATTTCATGTAGGCCTTACATCCTTCTGCATATTCAAGCCCTGGAACTCAAAACCTCCATCCCATCCTTCCATCTCCAAATCAGTCTTTACCTTCTCCTCCTTATGACATATGCATCCTCTTTGTCAACCTCTCCTCACTGATTCTCTCCATCAGTCCAAACCATTTCAGCAAATCTCTTTAGCTCTGTCAACCATGCTCCTCTTATTACTACAACCCTATCTTAATCAACCTGTTGTCCTTGTACACTTCATTTCCAATACATTCACACTCTTCCATTCATTCTCATTTACAGCCCATGCCTTATGTTCATACAACACCATCAAGACAACTATATCTTCCAACATGTCCATTTTCACCCTCCCTGATAATGAGCTCTCTTCTCACACAATCCTCAATGTTCCCAGGACCTTTTTCCTCTCACCTCCCTATGACTCACTTCAGCTTCCATGGTTTCACTTGCCGCCACGTCCATTTCCAGGTACTGAAAACACTGCATGTCTTCCAAGTTTTCTCCATTCAGACTTACACATCAACTAACCTGTCTCTCTCCAGTGCTAAAGCTAATGACCTTGCTTTTATTCATATTTACTCTCAACTTTCTAAATTTCACACTCTCACAAATTCAGACACCAATTTCTGCAGCTTCTCGTTTGAATCTGCCATCGCCATGTCATCACAATAATTGATTCACCTTCCTAGCACCCCCACACAAACAGACTACATACCTACCCATCTTCAAAACCCTTGCACTCACTTCCCTCACCACCCTATCCATAAACAGATTAAACAGCCATGGTGATATCACACACCCCTGTCGATGACGCACCTTCACCTGGAACTACTCACCCTCCTCTCTACCTACAAATACACATGCCTTACACTGTTGATAAAAACTCCTCACTGATTCTAAATGCTTTCCTCCCACACCATATATTCATAATATCTTTCACAGACCATCTCTATCAACCCTATCAGAAGCTTTCCCCAGATCCATACAAGTCAAATGTAAATCCCTCTCTTTCTCTTTCTCATACACATTCTTCAAAGCAAACACTTTACACACACATCCTCTACCATTCCTGAGACCAAATTGTTCCTCCCCAGTCTGATGTTCAGTGCATACAACCACCCTGTCAATCACTACTCTCACATGCAACTAAGCTGGTACACTCAAGAGTATTTTTTTCTCATACATAGCTGCCATTTCCTGCATCAACAAGGAAGTGCCAGGAACAGCTGAAGAAATAGCCTCATTTATTTTTCATGCATGATGCACTGAAATCAGGGTCCAATATCTACAACAAGGAACCTAAAAAACTTTCTGTGGTTCCCCTGACAGCTTCATATACCCTGGCTCAACCCAATTACATGTTGTCCCCCATACACAACATGGATTCAGTCAACTCTATTTCTTGCATGCTTCACACCCTTCTGCATGTTCAGGTCTTGAACCTTCAAAGCATCTTTCACTTCATCCTTCCACCTTCTTTTTGCTCATCTTTATTCCCTCCACTTCTGACATGTATACCCTCTTATTAGTCATTCTTGCCTCACTCATCCTCTCCATATGTCAAAACCATTTCAGTACACTCTCTTCAGCTCTCTCACACATACTTCTCTTGCCACCACATCTCTCTTGTAGCCTATAAATTTTCATTCAATCAGCTTGTCTCAAATGCATACTGTCCTACAACATTTCATTTCTAACACTTCCATGCTCTCTTTACACATCTGCCTTAGGCCCACACCTCACATCCATACATCACTGATGGGACTACTATACCATCAAACATACTCATCTTTGCCCTTAAAGACAGTGATCTGTCTCCGGATATTCCTTAATGATCCCTGGATGTTTACCTCCTCGCCTACCTCTGGCTCACTTCAGCTCTTATAGTTCCATTCACTGCAATGTCCATCCGCATGTATCTGAAACAGTCCACTTCCTCCAAGTTTTGCATATTCAAAGTAACACTCCAAAATAACCTGTTTCACTTCACTGCTAAACCTAATAACATTGCCTTCATTCACATTTACTTGGAACTTTCTCCTTTTAAAGGCACCAGCTTCTCCAGTTTCTTACTTGAACCTGTAACCAACACCTTGTCATCATCAAGCAGCAACAGACTCAAATTCCCCCCAAACTGCATAACTGCTTCTTTCTCCAAGACCAATGCTTTCTCCTTTCTCACCACCCCAACCATAAACAAATTAAACAGCCATGGTGAATTCAAACACCCGTGATGCAAACCCACCCTCAACTGGAACCACTCAGTTTCCTCTCTTCCACACACACACACACACACACACACACACACATGCTTTGTGAAAACTTTTCACTGCATCTAGCATCTTTCCTTCCACACCAAATATTCAAAACACCTGCATAGCATCTACATCATACACATTCTCCATATCCATAAACACCATATACAAGTCTTTGTATTTCTCTAAGTATTTCTTGCACACATTATCTAAAGTGAATGCTTGGTCCACAAATCCTCTTATTTCTAAAACCACATTGTCCTTCCCTAATCTGATGCTCTATGCATGCCAACACTCCCTCCATCACCATCAACAATCTTCTGTATAACTTAACAACTACACCAAAAAACTTACACCTCTGTAATTTGAACATTCACCTTCATCTCCCCTGCCTTGATACAGTGGCACTATACAGCCATTCAACCAGTCCTCAGGCACTCCATAATGATCCATAAATACAATGAAAATTGTAACTAAACAATCAACTACACAGTCACCCCCTTTCTTAAGATTTCAATTACAATACCATTCACTGTAGCTGCCTTACCACATTTCATCTTATGCAAAGATTTCACTATTTCCTCCCTTTTCACCACACCACATCTCATGATTATCTCACTTTGTATACCTCTCTGACTAAAACAACCCACATCTGCCATCCTATAATCAAACATATTCAACAATCCTTCAAAGCAATCACTCCATTTCCTTCCCCATTTGTCCCCTACATCACTGATTCCCTAAATGCTTTCCATTTCTCACCCACTCCCATACTTTCTTTTACTTATATCTCTTGCCATTCAGTACTCAAGTCTTACATCTCTTGCCATTCTACACTCAATCTCTCATGGTAGCTCTTCACAAAAACCTTTTTTCTAAGCTCACTTACTATTACCATTCTCTTCTCACCAATATCATTTCCTCTTCCCCTAAAGCCTCAACAAATATTCACTCTCATCTCTATCTAGTACTGATATACCATTCCACCAGCTGCCCCTCTCAGCATACTCACATCCATGAATCCCTCTTTTGCACAATCAATTAGTATAATATTCAAGAATTACCTCTTCCTATCTTTCTTAATCACCTATGTATATTTATGTATGTCCTCTTTTTAAATCAAGTATTCCCAACCATCAGTCTTTTTTCAGCACACAACTACACACGCTGTTAATCATTTCCATACATATCACTAAATACCCTTTGCTCCATAACCATACTGTCAACTTACACATTCTCACCTTTCAAATTTAAATCGCCCATCACTAATACCCAATCTCGTCTCAAAACTGAAGACGCAGTCACTTAAAACACTTGTCTCTCTTCTTGTAAAAATTTCTGTTGTTTCCATCAACAAACTATGTATCTGTAGTATCTAATCTATCCCTGTAATGATAGCAAGTCATATACAAACTGTACTTCATACACAAATCAAACAGATTCTCTCCATTTACAGTTCCCTTTCCCTCCTTTCCCTTCAAATGACTCAAAACTACAATCATTTCATCTTACACTACTGTTACTTTTCTTTTTCTGTTTTACATACTTCAGCTAAATCAATATATGAATTTATCTACACTTTTTCCCTCTATCACCTCTTGGAGTATATCTTACAATTAATTTGATCATCTTCATTCTAGGACTTAAAAATGATCTAGGAAAACTTCTGAAAACTACATATGGAAACTAAGTGGATTAGAGCTCTAAACAGTATCATCTTTCATATATCATGTTTTGTAAAAAGCTAACCCCATGGTACTGATACATGTGCATGTGATTGGATTAAAGTCTAAGAAGCAACCAAAACAATAAGTAGTAACAAATTATGGAAAATCTAATTGGTGATCTGCGACAATTAACAAGGCAGTGCAGAGACCTAGACGAACATAAAAATGTGGTCAGATAATTGGTCAATAAATAACAGTGTTAAAAAATTAAAGGCACTGAAATCTGTAGCTATACACACTTTATCTAAACCAAATGTTGGGATAATAACCTGTGGAAGTGCGAAGTGACGGACTAATAATGAAATTGCTTTTAACACTGATCTTAAAAAAATACAGTTTCAAGGAATCAAAAACTTTTCCATCTATGGTAGTGTCACATGGGTATGCCAGACATTCTATAAGATATCTCTATGAAAATTAGGGTTAAGCCCTTCCATCCCTCAGTACCTCTGGTGAAAAGCACTAGTCCTCCTCACCATCTGCTAACTACTCAACGATGGTTGCGGCAATTCTTTCATTTTTGGCCTGGTTTTTCCTAAAGCCCCTATAAATTTATGCATCTGCCACCACCAAGTAACGATTAGACCCCACCATCTGCTCCTCTCTGCATATTCACATCCAAGGAATAAAAAAATAGAATGTGCTCCAATGTACTGACATAAATGCTGATGAAATACTATCAGCAACAAACAGAATAAAAGTAAACAAAACAGCAGGCCCTGATAAGTTTTATCCAAGGAGAATGAGAGTCAAAAAATGCAATAATTAGGCTCTGAATCCTCTTCTCAATGAGTCACTTGCAACAGGGAAAGTTCCAGAGAAATGGACCTTTGCTAAGGTAACACCAGTATTCACAAAAGGTAATAATTCACAGCCTGAAAATTACTGTCCAAATAACTTACAGTCTGCAGTTGGGAAATTTATGGAAACTATCATTTGAGACAAAATTGTAACCTATTACAAGACCACCACTTAACAAACAATTCTCAGCATGGTTTTTGACAAAATTACTCATGTCTGACGGATCTGCTTACTTTCTTTCATGACATAATCAGCATGTTAGATGAAAGTAAAGCAGCTGATGTCATCTATGCAGAATTTCAAAAAGCATTAAATAAAATTCTGCATCAAAGTCATTTGGTATTGACAGGATTTTACTTTGGCGGATATGAAATTGGTAGAATTGCCATAAACAAAGAGTAGTGATTAATGGTTTTGCCTTAGAATGGTTAGACGTTCAAGTGGGGTGCCACATGGTCAATCTTGAGACCATTTCTCTTTTACATATACATAAATGACACTAATAATAGGTTGGATTGTAAGTTACCAAAATTTGTAGTTGATTCTAAACTGGGGAATAAATCTACAACTGAACCTGAACGTCCACAGCTTCAGAGTGGCAAATGAATTTTGATATCGATAAGTGCGAAGGTATATATATCAGAAGTAAAAACAAAAAGATAAATTAACGTATAAATTCTGTTGAACTGCAAAAGGTAAATGAGGAAAACGACTTTGGTTTGATAATATTTGGGGACCTAAAGCCAACTAAGCAGTGCTTAGAAGCAGTACAAAGAGTTAACAAAATTCTTGGATTAATGGGTAGTGATTTCAAACTCAATTCACTGGCTTGTCCTATCTTGAATATTGTGTTTAGTTTTGATCATCCAATTTGAAAAGATATAGACATAATGAAGTAAGGCACTGAGCTAACAATATGATTTCCAGACGAAGAAACAAATCCTATGAGAACCAATTAAATGACTTAAATTTCTTTAGCAAAGAAAAGTAAAGGCTAAAAGGTGACAATCTCAATCTTCATCCGATTTCACTTGTAGTAATGGATGCAAAATTGTGGGCCAAGGTGTTTCCTCAAATTAGGTGAGGTACACAAGATTGTTAACATATGGAATGGTTGAAAGCAGTACCATAGATAAGTTCTAAAGCAGATTTAAAGCACATTTCACTACAAGTTCATGACTAACATTATTTGCACCTCTTTAGTCACATGAACATTAGGAAGGATTTCCTCCTTGAATTATCTGTATGCCTTTCTACTTTTACCACACTACTATGCAAGTTTCTGATATCTTCCACTATCACAAACAGCTTCAACAGGGCCCACTCATCAGCTACACTTTGAATTCCTTGGTATTCCTCAAGAGTCTCTCCAATAATGCCTGCTTTCCATCACTCTTACTCACTCATGTATACTTATGTATCTCTCTTTTCAAACCAGGTATTTCCAGTTGCCAGTCCTTTTTCAGCAACCAACTCCATAAGCTGACCATTTTCACTCACAACAATGAATACCCTATGCCTCCTAATTATATCTTGAAGTGCAACATTACCTACTTTGGCACTAAAATCTCTAGCACTAATACTCATCCCTCACAACTAAACTGCTGATACACTCACACACCTCTCCCAAATCACTAGCTTCTCTTCCTTAACCTGTTATTTCCAGGTGCATCACCACTAATGATAACCTACCTCTCATGATCCACTTTTATTTTTACCCATATCAGTATGAGGTTCACTTACATTCTTAAACACACTCCCACAACTCCTTCAGTAGTTGAGCTATCCCTATCTTAGCTTGCACTCTCCCACTAACTCCTGGGAGCAGGGGGCTACACATCCTCCCCTTGTGGTTTCCATTCCCAAAAGAAGAAACAAGAGAAAGGGGCCAAGTGAAGATTTTCTCCTCTAATACTAAGTCATCTGTTTTTGATGTTACCTCATTAAAACAGGAAATGGCAAATATGTAAGAGGAAAAAAAAAAAAGAAAAAAATATATATTTATGTACATAATGATATCCCTGGGGATAGGGGAGAAAGAATACTTCCCACACATTCCCTGCGTGTCGTAGAAGGCGACTAAAGGGGCGGGAGTGGGGGGCTAGAAACCCTCCCATCCTTGTATTTTAACTTTCTAAAAGGGTAAACAGAAGAGGGAATCATGCAGGGAGTGCTCATCCTCCTCGAAGGCTCAGATTGGGGTGTCTAAATGTGTGTGGATGTAACCAAGAT
>JAUUDZ010438638.1:0-13261 GCA_032361705.1 Panulirus versicolor
AATCTGTCCATCTGTACCTGTTCATTGAAGTGAAAATTAAAGTTTCTAAACCATACTATTTTTTCAATATCTAACTTTATTGTAGTAATTAGATTTTGCAAATTAACTTTTAGATGGTCTGCAAGCCACAACATTTATGTACAACTGTATGTTTACTGCAGTTTATTTGCATGTCTTATGACTGATCTTAATTTTTCCTAGTTTTTAGTGTACATAAATTGTAGTTCCACACTGTTCAGCGTGTATTCTGTCAACAGAAAAAGTTTCGCATTGCTGTAAGTGTTTCTTTCTGTATGTTTTTATCTAGCTATGTTTGTCATATTTCTAGGATTTGTTTTACTGTATAATCCTCAGTATAGTACATTTATTAGAGCACTAAACTATTACCTGTGAATCTCAGTTTTTAAACTTTGGTCGTTCATGTGTACTACCTTCCATGGTCTGTAAGGAAGATTGATCCGTTTTCAGGTTACACGGATATTGTGGCCCTTCTCATTGATGCTGGTGCAAAACTGAATGTAAATGATCTTCACTATGGAACACCATTACATGCAGCATGTTCCATGCAGTCTCCGTCATTACCCTGCATCAGACATCTTCTTAAATCTGGTACTGTCAAACAAGAGTATTCAGTGTTTGCTTCTATTTATGGTTTAGATAACTCCTTTCATCTGTAGAATCTTTTTGTGTGAGATAGGAAAAAGTAGTGTGAAAAATTATGTTTCTGAGCTTGACAGCTGAGCTAAATATTATAATTTCTAGTCTGTTCTGTTTATCTGTCAATCAGTGTAAATGTCTGTCTAATCCTTATATCTGTATTTGTCTTTGTCTCCACATGTGTTACCTCATTCCACAAGGGAAGTTCTACTTAGGATGTGGCCATGGCAGAAAAGTTTCCTGGCCACCCTCTCCAAACCCCTCCCTAGCATTCTCCATCCCCCTTACAGCTTCCAGAGTCCTTTCCCTAATATATTCTCTCAATCTGTCCTGCTGTTTTATATTTTCTAACCAACCTATTGCCGTGCATCCTTTCCACCTGATCTGGTCACTACACTTCATAAGTAGATGAAAAAATACTCTTGAGGGGACAAAAATTTCTTTCAGCATTGATGATTGTTTTACCATATGTTGGAGTTACAATGACATATGGCTTATATCCACTCCTTACATAATGATCACGGTAGTACAGAAAGTATATTACAGAAAAGATAATTGCAAAATAACCCAGCAAAATAATACTTGGAATATTTTATCTTCACAGTACCTGAAGTCTGTTCAAAGTTTAGGTATACACTGATGCAATTCTGAACCTCTTTTGTTGGGTCTGGTATGAACATACCACCCCATGAGGGTATATGTGTTATCACATGCCAAAAGAATTAGTTACAGGCTGGAGATGGTATGCAACAAAAGTAAAATAGTATTCTTGGGCTTTTAACAAATCAGACATGTCACTGCCCTCACATAGGATATGAGAGTAAGAGCTAAATTTCTGGAGAAAGCCTTTTTGATGTAATTCAGGCATGCTTCCTCTGCTTTCTTATGCCCTTTAGGGATTTTCACTAATGAAGGCTATTTGTGATGTACCATTATATATATCTGTATATTTTTTTTTTATAATTGTTTGCTTTTTCCACTTATGTGAGGCAGTGCCAGGAAGTCTCATTTGCTGAAATCCACTCAAGCTGTCATGTTAATGCACTGGAACCAGAGACCACTATCCATAACCAAGCTGACAGACCAATTCTAAAATATTCACTCCAATTACTGTATCCTATACATGTCTCTCACCCTTCTAAATGTTCAGGCCCTGGCATCTCATAGCCTCTTTCACACCATCCTCCCATCGTAGTCTTCCAGTCCTCCTTACTCCCTTCACTTCTGCCACATACATTCTCATTTTTAGTCTTTCTCCATTCACTCTCTCCATATATCCAAACTGTTACAGCACACCCTGATCAGCTCTTTAAATCAAACTGAACTTATTTATTACCACACGTTCCTCTTACATTGTCTTTCCTTGCATGATCAACCTGCCTCACAACATGTATAGTCCTGAAGCATTATATTTCCAACATATCCACCCTCTTTTCCTTTGCATTTATTTAGTATAATTCATATAAGCATTACCTTTTTGTAAATCCTGAGGGGGATTGTTTATTAGTGTCATTTGATGAGACTTTAGGAAATATTTCGATAGGAAATTCAAACCATAGATGATGCTCTATATTGATATCATTTTACTTGGTAATATTAGCACAAGGATTGCAAAATTGGTGACAAATAGATGATGTGTGGTATGCAAAAAGATATATTTATATCTTGGCGAGATTAAATTTAAGCTTTACTATCAGTGTAAGTATAATGTAAATGTAAGTAAAATTAATTATAGTATAAGTCAAATGCAGCTTATGGAAAAGTTGTAAAAGGAATTAAGCATACTAGGGAAGTGTAATGGGATCAGCATTTCTTTTCTGCTGTGGCCATTCCATAAGTAGAAATTCCCCAAGAAAAGAAGGCATCAGAGATATAGATAGATAACTGCATCCACATGGAAATACCCACTTTATAATGATGGAGATTAAGGGATAATTTTGGTATGGGTAGTGATATGAAAACAAGGAAACAGGAGGTAGTAGCTGGTAGGCAGCAAGCAATTATGGAGACTTTTGTTATGGCCACCCCATTTGAGGGAGTTTTTGAAGGGAACAGGCATCAGAGATAGATAGATAAATAGGAATAAGAATCTTAGTTATTGTTAGGAAATGAATTCTAAAGTAACAAATCAGAGCTGTTAAATATTCGAGTCTGTAGCAGTAGCGGTTGGGTAGGTAGTAGTTGGTAGGCAGCCAACGACCAGGGAGGTATATCACCAGTACTATTGGGAGGGCTAATGATGACTGCTTAATGAGTCAGCACTTCAATGGTTGTCAAGTTGCACTTCTCTGACCCAAGTAGCTGTCTTTTCTTTCTACCTCACCCACACATGGACTACTGGCATCCTGTTCACAAACATACAATCTCTCTTTATGAATAATACTTGACTCACACAACTCATTCTTCATAACTAGATTTTCTGGTGGTGAACACTATGTGCTAGCCCTGCCTTTTGGTAAAATGGTAGGAGCAATAGATAGTAGTAGTAGATAGGAGCATTTAGGCTGGAACATTAGGTAGGAGCCTCAGCAAACACTGTGCTAGAGTTGTCCTCTCTTAGTGGCCTGTTAAGGGCGAGGCACTAAAGGCTAAGCAGCAGCACTCTGGAGGTCAACAGCAATGGAGAGACTATTTCTGTGGCCATCCCTTTGAGGGAGTTCCAGGAGGGAACAGGCTTCAGAGGTATAGATGGATAGATAGTAGCAGGAATAGTGAAGCAGGTTAATGAAACTGAAGTGGACACTTGGACTTATATAACAGCTGAAGGAAACATATGAGGTGAGAATAACTTAGGGAATTATTTAAATAATTTGTACAACATTAAGTTTACATGAGTTTGGTTGTCTTAAAAAACAATGTAAAATGATAAGTACATGTTAGCGGTTTTTGGTGCATTGATTATTTGTAGTGAGAGAGGAAGTTACTTTAAAACATTTCCATTCTATAGTTACAATTTTAATAAAGACAGCACAGTCCAGTGGGTAGTTAAATGAATATGTTCTGATCATGTATATTATTATGATGGACACACTTTAGATTATATATTTTTTTCATTCTAACATCCATTTCTCTGTTCCTCCTTTTTAGGTGCTAAGGTAAATGCCATAAAAAATCACAAAACTCCTCTCCATTTCATTGCCATGTATAGTAAGAGTGAAGAAGCAGCCCAGTTGTTGTTAGCATATGGTGCTGATGTTTACCTTAAGGATAAGTAAGTTGAAAACATGTACTGTACTGTATCATGTACTGTATCCCTAGATCTAACTTTGTTAAATAAAAAAAAGGAAATTATTGAAGTAAAGGCAACATATTGTGAATCATGATTTGATATTTTCTTTGCACAAACCTAGTTTTGATTAGTAATCATGTCTACTCTATATGCTACCGATATTATGTCATTTCTCTTTCTACAGTCTTGGGTGTACTGCACGTCACTTAGCAGGACCATCATCAGGATTGGCCATGCTTCTTGCTGGCCATGAAAAGCACCCTCGTCCCCTAACCCAGTGTTGTCGCCTCACTATTCGTTCACATATTGGTCCAAGCCGTCTCCAAATGATTAAGAAATTAGAAGCGCCTCCAATTGTCATTGGGTTTTTGCAGTAACTGATGGGAGTATGACAATAGCAACACTGAAATGAGGGAAAGAAGAATGGTGTATTTCAGCTACTGGTACTGATATCAATTTTAAACTGAAGCTTGAGAACTAGTTAAAATTAATTTTGCCTCGTCTCAAAAAGAAAGATGCCTTTGTTTATCCATCATGTACGACAGAAGAACTTTTATCATGCTAATATATTTGCAAGAAAGGTGAACAGCTGATAAGTATGAAAGCTCAGCTACAAAGCAAAATAACTGTCTAACTGCCATGTAACTGCCTGCCCACAGTCAGGAGCCTCATATTCAGACAAATCAAACAATTAATCCAAAATGACCTTGGTTTTATCACCACCTTGGCTCAACCAGCTTGTCAGCCTTCAAGTCTGGTTTGTACACAGAATATTGTTTGTATCATATCTCTCATGCCCAAACTTAAAGACACCTTGGAGATACTTTATGTGTGTGTGTGACAAAACTTTTATAGCCTGGTAAAACAGATAAGATTACTTCAGATAAGGTAGATAATTGTTGTGTGCAGCAGTTTGTAATTTGGTAGTGTTGTGTGCTGTAAACTCAAGTTAGCCCTTGTCCATGGGGAAGAAAAGAAGTAAGTTTTGAGCTCCATACTAAGATTTTTTTTTTTTTTTTGCTTCAAAGGATCCAAAGGGGGGAGGGGGGGTCTAGAGAAACAGGAAAAAGAAAAATCAAAGAATCTTTGAGAAAGCAGAAACCTCCCTTTTAAAAATGGACTGGTCATTACTGTTGGTAAAAGCACTGCTTTGCAGTGCAGAGAAACAAGCAGATATCACAAATGGCTCAAACTTGGGTTGCCAACAGCCACACAGTAATCATGTGATACAATGAATTGTCAAGTATTGCATAATCTAGCTAATGGTAGTTATATTGCCACCATTATATAATTGCATGATGAAAGGAGTTGTGAATTTGATTTTTATGTCAATTAAGTTTAGCTAACTCTGTGAAATCATAACTGTTGTAAAAAAAATTTCAATTACTTAAAAGAAGATTGGAAAGTTAGTGATATTAACTAGATTAAGGAAATATAATCCCTGATAATTTGACATGTTCATAATATGTACAACTAAAAACATTCTTTTGTTACATTCCTAGATATATAATATTTTGTTTCTATTTTGTCATAAAATTAAAGTCTTTAATCTCATTTTTTTAACATTTCAGATGACCTGTAAATCCATTGTGTTAAAGCTATGTTGATCTGTTGACTTATTATTCGGCATTATTAGAGAATCTTAACGGAATAACTGCCAATTTCTGCACTATATTTATTTTGCCTTATCTTTAACAAGGTGATCTTTCATCCTTGTCCAGCCATTAATCCTTGATTCAGAAGTGTGCTTGGCCATTTGTGAATACTTCTTTAAAAGTAGTTACTGTTGAGCTAGAAATGTTCGTGACACTATTTCAGCTGAGTAAACTGAACACATCTTTGCAAACCAGGCAAATGATTCAATATATTTGTTATTAGCTCTGGAATTGCCAATATAAAGCATTTATCACTTGTTCCTCAGTCAAGGATTTTGTATCATCTGTTTGTAGGCTGTTTCTGTGTATGAAAGTAATCATGCCTGTATAGGTGTAAATAATTACGTACTTAACCATTCTATCTATATATAGAGTCACTATAACTAGTGAACTCCAGTGCCGCTTCTTAGGCTTTAGTGTCTCACCCTTAACAGGCCA
The DNA here is from genome assembly GCA_032361705.1 of Panulirus versicolor. NCBI lineage: Eukaryota > Metazoa > Arthropoda > Malacostraca > Decapoda > Palinuridae > Panulirus > Panulirus versicolor. Next base: position 5,980 of record JAUUDZ010438638.1, read on the forward strand.
CTGGCAAAGGGAAATGCTAGTGCAGTGTTTCCTGAGGCTCCTTCCTAATTCCTACTGACTACTACTATCCAATGCTCTTACCAACTACTTCTACCTAATATTTCTACTTAATGCTCCTGCCTAAATGTTCCTACCTACTACTTATATCTACTGCTCCTACCATTTTTTCCGAAATGCAGGACAAGCGTACAGTGCTCACCACAGGAAAAATTAGAGTTATGAAGAATGAGCTGTGCGAGTTAAATGTTGTCAAGTGATACATATGACAAGGAAAGATTGTATGTTTGTGGACAGAATGCCAGTAGTCCATGTATTAGTGGGGCAGAAAGAAACAACAGTTACCTAGATCAGAGGAGTGCAACTTTACAACCACTGAAAAGCTGGCTTATTAATCAGATTTCACTAATCTTCCCGATACCTAAGTGGGTAGCACTAGTAATATACCTACCTGGTCATTGGCTGCCTACCAACTACTACCTAATTAACAATTATTCACATACAAGTACTTTTCTATTTGTCTTTTGCAGTGTTATGCAGACTATTTTGGTGCGAGTGAGTAGATGACTTCCTTCCTTTGTCATCACAATTCGTTTCATAAAAGTCTCTGGCCATATTCATAAAATATGTAAGTAGTGGAGACATTGGGTACACTTTTTCACCCAATCCTTGTGTATCTTTTTTACCTGAGCTGGATGAGAAATTGAGGCTGCAGACTGATAAAGCCAAGACAGGTATGCCATCACAATCAGGGGACTGGGGAGGTATTCACATGTCTTAATCTATTACTCCCAAGCACATGAACTTATGATGCCCAGTTTTCAATTGGTTCAGTGGTCACATTTCCTAGTTGGTAAGGCTTTTATTTTTTGGCAGTTTCTTGACTGAAAAGTGAATGAGGCTGAATTTCCTTAAGCTTGCATTACCGTAAATGCAAAAATAAGTTTCTCTCAGGAATATGACATATTTGAGCTGCTGGAGTGCTTACCTTTACATGACTACTATACTTCAATGGACAGACATTGATATAGAAAAAAAAAAAGTAGATTTTGAAAAGAATCCATCAACTTCTCAACTGTAGGTTGAGGGCTGGACCAATCAACATAAAAACAAGAAACCCAACACATGCCATTTCCACTAAAGCTTCAGCAAACACCTCACAGCATATCTTTCTGTGTTCAGAATTGTGAAGACATCAAAAACTAATACTTCCTCATTGTATATCAGAGGAAGTTTTCTCTTTAGCTCTTTCTAGCCATAGAAATACTTAGGGTTTTTGTATATTGTAATTTACCAATTTTCTTTTGCTAGTGTCATTTTCTTGTAGGCCCCCTGCTGTTCATAATGCTATTGTGGTAAATATATTTGCCCCTTTTCAATAACCTGTCTGCAAGCAAGGTTATGTTGACCAGCTGTGACTAGGAAACCATAGGTGTACCGTTTAAGATACAATTCATATTCACACAAAAAAGTATGACATACTTTCTATTCATGGTTAACCTGTCTACCAAGAAAAGCTGTGTTATATCCCTTTCCCGAACCCCTTGCTTGAGAGACACTCCCTGGACTTGAATTTATCTGTTCTGTTCACCTGCTTCTTCCAGCAATGGTGTCCAAAGTATTTCTTGATAGAACGGCAGTGGATATGTTACCTACTTCAATGAAACTTAAGAGACTGCGTATTCTCTTACAAGTAAAGATAAACTTGTCATTTTTAGGAATGCTGTCTGCTTATTCATCTTCTGACATTTTTGTTTCCTAGTAGTAACACCTTTTATAATGAAAACTTCAAATAGTTCCTAGTTGTAGTTTAAATGACACCAAAAATAAATCTGTACACTTGGCAGATGTCTGACCTAAAGAAGTAAAATGGTTTTAATGTTTTCATTTTGATTTTATGGCAGGGTACTTACTTTAAGAATCTGTAGGTTTCTGTTACCTTGGACACATCTACTGTAGCATGCTGGATATGAAGAGGTAAGCCTTTAGTCAAATCACATCATGTCACACATCAAAGCTTTTACTCTATTTCTTTCTTCTCTGTTTAAGACTTGAAGGTACAAAATTTGCCTCAGCAGCGTTCGAATGAATAACCAGATATACTGTTTGTAGGGATGAAATCTATTCCAGTCATTAACAAATATTCTGCAAATTTTGCATACATACTGTATTCACATAGATATTTATTTTTTGATGAGCTGTGTTGTGTAGATAATGTCCATTAACAAGTTGACATATAAAAGTAAACTTGCTATCAGCCCCATAATTTAGGATGAGAAAATTCTCATTCATACATTTGGGAGGTTTTAAGTTAACGTTGTGATATTTCATGCTGCACATAGTTTCATTTGGTGCATATTTGTATTGAGGGAGAAGAATATGCATGAATCACCTTGAAGTAGGTAATGGAAATATCATATTAGATATAGGCTTATAGGTATACAATAATCACTATGTTGATAGCATAGGCAAACATTCACATGAGTCATCACTTCAATAACCACACATTTATCCTTTCTTCATCTGTTCCTGGCATTACCTCACTAATGCGGGAAACTGCTATATAGTACGAAAAATATCTTAGGTTAAGGGACACTCAGCTGCATTGTCATTTGAGTCACGTATTTTTCTTCTGCCGTGTAATGCAATTTTTGTTCGAATTATGCTATAATCTTCTGTATATTTCATAAAATTGTGTTACACTGTTCTATCTGTTTCAATAAACCCTATTAGGCATAATACTTTGTAAACTCAGCCAACAGTCCTCAAAAATGTTACAATCCTGAGCACTTAACATTAAAGGTGAAGGTACCATTGAGATGATACAAGAAGCATCAAGACTAGCCAAATATTTTGATGGAAAGGTTTTCTTGGTTATGCACATTAACTAGAGAAACAATGTGTATGGAAGTTAAAGAATGAACAAAATGAGAAAGATATAGAATTCTTAGAAAGTGATCATGAGAACTTCACGCACCAGTACAGCAGAGGACACTCCAGAGGCATTGCTAAACCATCTTTTCAACTTCATTATTATGTACAATGGCTTGATTCTCATGTTAAAGTTTGTAATAAAAGCTTTCTTGGTGCACCACTTAACTAAGGAAATTTGTTATGCAGTATTGCAAAAATGGAAAATACAATAATGCTACAAATAACATACAACACAATAGGGCTACAAATATAGTTCCTACAATGAAATTTCCTTTACTATATTACAGTATTTCACTTTTTCATCATGAATATTGTGTTATGGTATAAAATTAGTACAATGCAATTTTTGTCTTAACATTTCTTAAGCTAATTCACTTACTTTATATAATGCTTCCCAGTAAGATCATTTTCATGAAGCAATAATAGCAAGAAACTGGTCATTAAAAAATAAAGCCTTCAGCATGTCTATATAAATTGTATTACTTTGAAAGCTTTAGGGAAATGCACAAAATCTAAAAAAGACCATGCATATAGTATGTATGGTCTTGGAATTCCTTTGGCATGTGAAGGATGAATGATTATTTAGAATTATCAGCTTCATTAATAATAACTAAATGTGATAGAAAATTTTTTACTTTGATCTATCCATTGATTACTCCGGATACCTCACATGCATTAGTTTAGTCCATTGACAGCATGTTGACTCCAATATTCCACATCATTCCAATTCACGCTATCCTGTGCATGCCTTTCGCCTTCCTGCATGTTCAGACTTCGATCACTCAAAATCTTTTCCACTCCATCCTTCCATTTCCAGTTTGCTCTCTCTCTCTCTCTCTCTCTCTCTCTCTCTCTCTCTCTCTCTCTCTCTCTCTCTCTCTCCCATATGTACCAACCATTTAAGCACATCTTCAACTTTTTCAACCACACTTTTTATTACCACACATTTCTCTTACCTTTATATTACTTGATCAAACCACCTCCACCTCACATCTCATACTGTCCTCAAGAATTTCATTTCCAACGCACTCATCCTCCTTCCCACAGCCCATGCCTTGCATCCATATAATGATGTTCGTATTACAATACCCTCAAAGATAAGCATATCTGCCCCCTAGTTAACAATATCTTTCCACACATTCGTTAGTGCTCCTAAAACCTTCACCCTCTCATCCATCATGTGACCCACTTCTGCTTCCATTGTTCCACTCGCTGCAATCCATATCCACGTTATCCTGAACATCTTTGGCCACAGACCACAAACTTATTACACCTACTAAAAATCAATCTCTGGATGACTGTTAAACATCAGCACAAACCACAATACACACAATAGCTGTATCCTATGATTCAGCAAAATTAAAGACCTTTGCCTTCATCTGTGGGACGAATCTTATGCTCCTTGCTGTTGCTAATGCTTCCCAACATCATGTAATAATTGTGGACTATGACTCAAGCAGTAGCAACCTTCTTAATAGAATAAATCAGGGGACTGACGCAGGATTAAGTTTTTGGGTTGATCAGGGTAACAAGACACATGCTATCAAGAAGTTTGGAAGGATTTTTAACCATTCAAATGCATGAAAATTGATAACGTTTGTTCAACACTGAACTTTTATCAGAAAAAAAATGTGTGTATTTGATTTTGGGAAACGTTCCTCACGCAGTAAGTAAACCATCACAGTAAAGGTATAAGAGTGTTAAGATATTTTTGCTGAGTATATGTACTACACTTAAAGCCAAGTACATGCAATCACACATGACAACGCCTCACATCCGAAACACAATCTAGCTACAGTGATAATTTAGACGTTCAATAATTACGAATCTACAGAAAACGAGTCATGGTTGTTTCAAAACAAATTCTTAACATAACGTCTATGTCCAAGTGTTGGCGCACAGGATATTGGGCAACCAATGGTACGAGTTCTACTTGCCTTTCCTACTCCAACTGTTGCTCGCATGTAAGTTTTAATTCTTCGTAATGCGGAGAAAACCCTCCATGTATTACATCTACCAATAGGAGATATGCATCAAGTTATCATTAATGGAGACTTATTACAAAGGCAATCAAACAGAACCAGACAGACCACTGGGTTCTTTCAAGGCTGTTTGTGGAGAAGGATGATGGTAGAACTCACAAATTACTTAGAGGAAAGGCACATATATTTCAATTAAAAAATACACTCTTTTCATGTATCATTCATTGTTAACAATCCTGCCTAATGCTAAACAAGTCCTCTTTTCCAAATTTCTACAATAAAGCTTCACAAGCTGATATATCCTGCTGGAGGTAATTCCGACTTTCTTTACAAAAGCAATATGAACTTCCTGACGAGCAATCTAAACCAAAATACAACTGACTTCTTCCGCCTCATTATTAGTTAAACTGCGACTGATAACTATGAATCAGCATTAGACCAGTCGTTACAGTGATCATCACAAACATCCTGCCACCCATAACTGTTACTGCCTCGTACATGCAGTTATCTCCACAAAGCAAACCTAACTTGTTTAAACTATGGAAATATCCGACTAACATGAAGGATTCCTAACAGATGCATTATAAGTAACTACTGCAGGCTGTAGAGCACAATAAACATTGTCAACAAATCAGTTCTAATGAACCATGAAGAGTAGTGAACCTTTAGCTTCACAATAGCCTACATGTGTCATGATATAAAAGAGGCTACTCAACAAAATCAATTTCCATTTAAAACGTGTTTTATGACTGTCCATAGTTTCAAAGGCCCTCTTCTACCAATCCACCATTATCAACATGATTGCAGTCCAACATACATTTTGGAGAAAAGCCTCACAAAGCCCCTAATTTGGTTTCATCATCCAGTCACATACCGTGCATATGCTCAAACACTCTCTTTAAACCATATATCCTACAATCCTTAATTAACTAAGCACAAAAACGGTAAAAGACTATAAACAAATTTCAGTTCAACTAACCTCATCAAAATCCCAGTGTGAAGTGAGTCGTAATTCACCTTCGTTACAAGTTCAATGTGGAAGCTTCATGAACTGGTCTGAACACTTCTGAATCATTTTTACGTTGAAGTACTAGGGAATGTTCGAAACATTTTCATTGTTTCGACCAGCAGATTGGTGATTCCTTTGATGATGACGTAAAACGACAAATTCAGGTCAAGACATAGCTACAGTGGTGCTTAACTTATAAACTGATGTGAGGTTAATCAGCCACAGCTGATGAGAGATTGTTAGAAGAATCATGACCTGGGATATATTCTTCCATGACTTTGTCATCCATGATATTTTGAATTTCCTGCTTTTGATATTTCTATGTAAAAGAAACAAAAAGTTTAAAAGCTTTTAGAATATAAAAGAATTTGATAATCTCTTCCTTCCTTAAACAGGGTCACACCAAAAGAAACTTATTGTCAACATATTTATAGTCGCTGCCCTAAAGATAGCCCATTTTCCCTTATGCGTTAATAGATTCTCTTATGAGTGGGTTAACTGCTGTAAACTTTACTGGCTGCTCGTGTGGGTATAAAATTGCAACGCAATGAGATAATATAATATTGTATGATATAAGACAGGATCAGGAAAGAAAAATTGTCTTATTGTAGGTAGGAGCCGAAATTTCGACCAACTATGAAACAAGGAGACAGTTCCAATTGCATAAACTGATATTCTGGTATATTTCGATAATTTCTGCATAAATGTGAGTGCATCACAACGCTGTATACACGACGAGGTGGCACTACTCCCTAGGAAGAGATGTCACCATCGTGCTGTTTGTATTCTTTTTTCTTAGACAGATTAACGGCCACATCACTTGTTTCTTGATTGTTTCATTATTCTTACATATTCTATTTCAAGCGACAGAACTAATTTATAGTGTAAATATGATTTGTGTCTTTGATGATTGACTATGAAGCTTTCCATTTGTATCAAGCTTTGTCCTACCAGCTCATTTAAACATAAATTATGCACATTTGGAAGTCAGAATGATGATAATATTGAACTTTAAGGAATAGAGGCTAAATCGAAGATTTCTGTATAGATTGTTTATACTTTCCTTCTATATTCTACAAACAGACCTGAACTGAGCTTTTTTAGGCTGGTATGATAAGGTAAGATATGTAACATAGGCTAATGGAAACACTGTTTAGATATTCATTAAGTGTGGATGAGGCATTGTTCTACTTAGACAAGTTTACCCATCGTCTACCAGAGAAAATGTAACATGGAGATTAATCGGCGTTTAGGTTTCATCATTTACTTCCTATGTTTGAGGAGTTCGATATTACAGAAATTAATTTTTTCTCAAATCATACTTTAATCATATATGAAATATAGATTTTGTATACAAAAA
>JAUUDZ010438649.1:0-13260 GCA_032361705.1 Panulirus versicolor
TCAGGTTAGCCTCATAATTCCTTGTGTGAGGCCACTATCACTCAGGTTAGCCTCATAATTCCTTGTGTGAGGCCACTATCACTCAGGTTAGCCTCATAATTCCTTGTGTGAGGCCACTATCACTCAGGTTAGCCTCATAATTCCTTGTGTGAGGCCACTGTCACTCAGGCCACTATCACTCAAGCTAGCCTCATGATTCCTTGTGTGAGGTGCGAGGCCACTATCACCCAGATCGGCCATATGATTCACTGCAGGACCGCCTGCAGAGAGACTGGTGGTGGGGCAATGTCTAGAGGGCGGTGGCGTGGGTTGTGGGAGCTGGGAACATGGGACGAAGATGACGTTGTGGGAGCTGGGAACATTGGACGAAGATGGTGTAGGTTGTGAGAGCTGGAAACGCTGGGATGGAGGATGTTAGAGCGTGGGAAAGAGGTGGTTGGGGGGAGGGGGAGCAGAGGGAGGATAGGGTGGTGATGATTGGGTTATGAAAGCCTGGGAGAGTTGTTGAAAGGTGAGTTGGGGGGAAAGGGGGGCTTGTGCAGGATCTGGGAGAGGAAGTGGACGGTGTGGGAGAGAAGACAGCTCTTCAGAACATAAGGGTGGTGTTGTGACCAGTGGGAACCGCTTGCCCTACCCTTCGTCAGAAAGAACCGTCAGCTGCAGCAGCGAAAATCCGTCATCCTGTCCCACGTATCTTTATACTCGTGTGATCACTCTCAGGCTTGTAGATCACCCTCAAGCCCGTGGATCACCCTCAAGCCCGTGGATCACCCTCAAGTCTGTGGATCACCCTCAAGCCCGTGGATCACCCTCAAGCCCGTGGATCACCCTCAAGCCCATGGATCACCCTCAAGCCCGTGGATCACCCTCAAACGCGTGGATCACCCTCAAACGCGTGGATCACCCTCGCATGCCCATGGATGACCCTTCCTGAGAGCTGTGGGGGGCCCTAGAGAAGGGGATAATGATGCAGGGGGGAAGGTATCCTGCGGCATGTAGCTGATGCTCTTCCCTGCGACGCTCACTGTTTTCTAGTTCAGTAAACTCGTTCGTTACGTTTACTGCGACATGACAGTGTCTGTCATAGTGTGGGAAAATATGATTATTTCATGGACGACCAGATGACTCCTCGGTCATTTACATCATTTTTCTTGTTATATTTGTTAAGGGCAACTTCTGACCAATTATAAGAAATGAGGCCTTGGCTGTGTAAGATCTCTGCTGGTATATCGCTTCTATAACGTATAAGAATTTCTTTTTGCTGAATTGTTGAATAAGTTCTTTATTTTGAATAAGAACCTTATATCATCCACTAGATTAAGATGTTTCTGATTTTTCATAGAACTGAAACAGGACTGGCAGCCAAGATATAGCAAGGGTCTATCATAAAGTGTTGGTGGCAAGTGTATTAAAAGAATCTCTGTTGTCATCATTTATTTCATTTCCTAGTCTCTCACAGTTCCCTCAGATAACGTCAGATATGAAGATGTCCACTTCGGGAACCATGTGACCCTCGCGTATATTCGATCTTGATATCGTTTCATTAAGATCCAGATTATCAAATCAACCATACAACAGCCCGCACACGTCGCCGGATGTTATTCAGAATTTACTCCAAACACTTTTCCCGTGGAAACACCTCTTCTATTACTCCTGCTCCCTGTCGAGTGTTTAGCCTGACATGTGTGTGTACTCGGGGTTTCTCTCTCTTCATAATCTATGTATTGCTCAAGTAGCCGAGTAAGGTCACTCACTTCCCGGTCATCTTATAGTTGTTTTGTATGGTTCGTAGACACTTTGAGGCCAGATTTTCATCTTGGCACCTACGTGCACTTTTTATGGTTCCTTTTCTCCGCTTCTCTCTGTTTCACTGGAAATAATTTTTTTCATCTACATAAATCATATTTATTATTTACTTGGTGGAATGACGCAACATTAAACAAGTGTAGCTTTAAGTTCTTTAATGGATTGGTTTTTCATACGAGCTCTGCCATCATCCGCCAATGATGATGTAAGCGTGATGTTCGTGTTCGTATCAATGTCAGAGTTGAGATTAGAAAAAAGTGGGGTAACGCAATTTCCCAGAGGCACAGTACTTTTTTATGTTACAAACACTAGGTATTATTTGGCTGTCCAATACATTTTAGAGTCTGCTTCATCTGAAGTTCATGACCCAACCTGCCACTTTTCCAGTCATGCTCTGTGTTCGCATTTTGTGATCTATGACTTCATAATCACACTCCACAAAGTCAGGATATATTACTTGTGTATGTTATGATCTGGTATCTCTGGTGTCTTACTGAGTTGATGTTACCTGGGGACACGGTCCACGTCCTCCCTGACGAAGGTCACTGTTATACCTCGGTGTGTCACCATCACTCCTCGCGAGAGGGTAACATCAGACGTCAGCAGGAAGTCAAGTACAGCGAGGGGAATGGACGTCCTGAAGTTAGTTAAACCCAAGATAAGGAATTATCTAGTTAATCATACAAGCTGTCGATATGAGGGGAGCTTAGGGTTGAATGCCCATCAGGAAACACATGGCGTTGGAGAGTTAAAAATGTGGCGTCTTGCAATAGACAGTGGGAGCTGACGTCCTGCGGACAGCAGCAGGAGTTAGTAGCCTGCAGCTGAGGTAGGCGTGCGAGGCATGGGCGTGGTGATGGCGCGTGGCGGGTGCTGGTAATGATAGCGGGTGCGCCACTTGGTTGCTGCTGTCGTCACGACGCAACCTGCCGCAGAGACCCGCCAGTCACGACCTGGCCCGCCCCCAACCACCACCCGTGCCACCCAGCGCCCCGCGCCCGCCACCTCCCGGGACGACACGCCCTCTGCTTCCAGCCCATGTCAGGCACCACGTCCTGCAACACGCTCCTCATGTATGAGGTTCTTGTGGTGTCATACGCCATGTCAGACGGGTGTTGTGGCACACCCCTGCACTGCTACTGCCGTCACAACTCATGATGTTGGAGCCCCTACCACACCGGTAATGTTATCATACATAAACACAACCATAAATACAACACACACACACACACACACACACACACACACACACACACACACCAGAATATCAGATGATACACAGAGGGAGAGTGAACATGTAAATGCTGTGTCTGGTTATACGGAAAATGATGAACAAAAGAGGAGACCAAGCTTAGAGAGGGGAAATAATGCTGGAAACTGCATAGGATTAAAGAATTTCTATCCCCACGATACAGATAAGTTATGGAAGGTTTTGTTACATTTACAGTATACGAATGGGAAGATCGGTACCTTTAGGTGCAATATAGAGAGAAAGTTAGAAAAGAGAAGGACATGAGCAGTGAAATATATCCAAAAGAGAAAGAGCTGAGATGTCCTGTGGAGGAGACATGAACGAGACTACAACAAGCCAGCATTTGGAAGGTATAAGAGTAAGGAACTGGTAGAGCAAGTTGAGAAAGAAGGAGCAGAGAATCTTAAGAATAATGTTGATCAGTAGTAGGAAATAATTCAAAACTTTTCCATGAATTCAGTAGGAGTAAACTGTCGCTTACAGACCAACTCATCGAGTGAAGGAATTCAGAGCGACGACGACTTGTAGATCATGTAATAATGTGCTGAATGATAATTTCAAAAGCGTTTTCTCTTTGGAAGTCACTAAAGCCTCTGCATGGAACGGGGAAGAGATCCTGAAACGTATTGAGATTTCTGGAAAAAATATACAGACTGGTAAAGGGAGCTGACCCATACAAGGCTGATGGTTCTAAAGAAGATTCTCCATGTGTGCTGAAGAAGTGTGTAAACATGCTTGACAGGCCACTTGAAATATTGATCGTAGCTGTCTTTAAGAAAGGAGACCAAAACGTTACGCTGAACTACAGACTTGGAAATGATATTCAGAAAGCTAACGGATTATTTCTTTCAAAGAAGAAACTACCTATGCGTTAGGAAACAAACATTCAAGGAAAGGTCATGTGCAACAAATCCCCGTCTTCTGTAAGAAAGTGAGTTTCTCTTCAAACAAAGGGAAGGGTGGATCGATTGTGTGTATCTATACTGACAAAAAACATACAACATCGTTTGACATAGACGCTTGATCCTCAGGTAGGAATGAGGAAATTCCTTTCACTGATAGAAATTTACCTTAGTGGAAGGGAAGAAGAACGAATGATTAATGTGCCCTCTCAAAATAGGCCACTAGTGATATACCGCAGACCTCGGTCCTTAGACCATCCTCTTCATAAACCATGAAAATTTCTTACTAAAATACCTAGACTCGTACTTGAATATGTTTGCGGATGATGTCAAGGTAACATGAGGGAAATAAAAGTGATGAGGATTGCTCAGCTTATAAGCAAATATCAAATCTTGTCTAATATGTGTTTGATAAAATTCAGCCAGATTAAATGCCGAGTAATGAGGATGGGGCACAGTGAAACAAATAAGCTGCAGGAATGCGTGCTTGAGAGGGATTTGGTGGGTCAAAATTTCATCAAAGGCTTACCTTAGGTGGACTGTAAAGGAGACAAACTGTCTGGTGGCAAATATACAATGGTATTCAAGAACACAGACTTGATAATACTCAGCAAACTTATCACATCATATATTAGGCCAAAATTAGAATGATTCTCAAGTTAGTCAGCGAACTTAAAGGTGCCCACAGAGAAGGTTCAGAGGAGGACAACAAAGATGGAACAAGAATTAGTGGAGCTGAATTACAGCTGGAGGTTACAGGCCATAAATCTGTTAAACATGGAAAGGAAATAAGTAAGAGGTGTCGATGACATCCTATAAGATTTTCAACTGATATCCTGATGATGATAACAGTTAATAATGATAATTATTCTTTGAAAGATACAAAGACAGGACAGCCAGAGACCATTGCATGAAATTAAGCAAGAAACGTTTTAGAAAAGATGTAAGAAAGTACTTTTATGATATGAAAGTAGTGGATAAATGGAGAGTGTTTGGTGAGTAGTTGATGAATGACATAAACTGAGTGATAAGAATGGGAATGGTGAACCACAGGAAAAGTAGATAAAAATTTGATAGAGAGTTGAAGAGATGGAAATCCACCGGTGTGAGACCCCTTCTGCTGCCGTATAATACAACACCACACCACACCACACCACAACACCACAACACACCACAACACCACACCACACCACAACACCACACCACACCACACCACACCACAACACCACACCACACCACACCACACCACACCACCACACCACACCACACCACACCACCGCACCACACCACACCACCGCACCACACCACAACACACTACACCACACCACACCACACCACAACACCACAACACCACACCACAACACCACACCACACCACACCACACCACAACACCACACCACACCACAACACCACACCACACCACAACACAACACCACACCACCACACCACACCACACCACAACAAAGCACATCACACCATCATCACCACACTATACCACCATACATACCATCACACCACACCAGTGACACACTATACTATTACTAAATCAGGACACCAAGACACCATACTCCCCTCACCATCAATCTTCGTGTCATTTCAATGTAAGATTCAATGCATCATAACCGCTGCTTCACTATACTGTACGTGCCACCATCACCAGTACACTACACCCCATCACAATTGCTTTCGTATCCCCACAATGGCCTCCGGCAAGACACCATAACACATTCCCAACACTGTCATGACCCACACCATACCAGTCGGCTTTCATGACACCATATCATCACATTACTCACACAACATAGCCACGACACCATACATCATCACCATAACAGCATTACCATCGTGGGATCTTAACCCTACACACTATACCATATCACCATCACCAAGACAATACATTACATCAGAACAGAACATTACAACCACTTCACCGACAGTAGAACGCCTGGTCTTCTTCCTTATCCACCAACACTTCGATAGTGATTTCTTATTTTTGCCACAAGAGCGGTGTATTTATCCTGCACCTAATACTTATCGTGTGGGCAGTGCGCCAAAGAGAATACAGAGTGCACTCAAGGTCCAGGGACTGGGCGTCAGTGATGGAGATAAAAGCTACATAGTGCGAAATGTTTATAATGATTAGGCAACACTGAGTAAATCATCAAAGAAATTACACAATAAGTGAAGTGTTTACAAAGCTTGATCATCAGTGAAAGGATTACAAAACTAGAGATGCAATAAACGAATTATCTGCAATAAGCTAAGTAGGGACATTTAGGTATGTGACGTAGCACATTGTTATGGATGAAATGCTGACGCATAACTAGCGTTGTTTGGTAGGAATCACCTCTGAATTCGCTAACTTTAAACAGTCAAGTCTGTAATGTTGTAGGATGAGAGAAGTTTACATTTAGTCTGTTTGGTATCAGCAGGAGGGGGTAACTCTCAGAGCCACTAGGAAAGGTGCAAAGAAAAAGGGCTCACAAAAACATTGTCTCTTTTACGCTACTAAACAAGAGGAAACTAAAGCTCTAGTTATCTCGACTTTCTACAACTATCACAGTTCAGGATAAAGCTGCTACTCTGTTCTCTCCACTGTCACTTCCTGCCACCAGAAATCCCTCCTCCCTGAGCTGCATTTCGCCACGGCAACCGCATCGAACCCAAACCCACTTATTGTGAAAATTTTCAAATCTACTTGTTTCTCTAAATCCCACATGAATCTCCAAGTGGTCATTCTTTGAACTGGCTGTGTTTCCTACTACCGTGTCGTCGGCAAATTTCGAGAATCTCCTGATGCGTCTTGTCTCCAGGTCATGTATGTACATGATGAAAAGTCTGGGTCCCAGGAATGAGCCTTGCGCCTCTCCACTAGACACTTGAAGGCAGTCAGATGCTTCCCCTTTTAATGCCACTCTTTGTTGCATTTCTCCTTGAAAAGTTTATCTACTATTTTGGTGATCGAAAAAGCTATTTGCCAACTAGCTTCCTCTGACAATCTTATCATTATCTTAAGAGAGTAAAGCCCAGATGATGGACACGTTTCCAAGTTTTCCTCGAAATTCAGCAGCTGGACTTTTAGTGTAATACAATGTCGAATGCCAGCGGAGACTCGACTTAAGAGCAGCTCAGCTTTGTAATGTTGCCTCACACATAAACAGTTTAACATATTCCGAAATTTACGTTTGTTAACATTCTTTAAGAGCTCATTAACACACTGAATGTATAGTAATACTTTATAGTTGCGTTGCTGGCGCCTTTTATAAGATGGTAATATAATTTTCTAAGCAATCGTATGTAAAACTGTTACAGTGAGTGACATGATCGTAAGGGGCAGAGCATAGTGTGTCATGACCAGATGTTGTGGCGGGGACGCTGGCTGGCCAGGGAGGAGGCACCAGCAGCCCTTGAGATCAGGACTGGCCGAGGGGGTAACTAGGTCAGCCAGGACCGACACTGGTGGTGGTGGGAGACAGACAGTCTGTTGTGTCTACACCATGTGCTTTGTCTCCACTGACGCGACCTCGCAGCTGTCTCGTCAGCAAACATTACTTACTTGAGGATTTTGTGAGTTTTTTTATCATGAATAACATAGCTGTAATATAATATATGCCTCGACATATCAAAAAGTTAAGTAGAAATATTCTAAATACGATTTGTCTCATGAATCAAGCAAAGTAATTGAGCGTCTGGAGAGAATGTGTATTGCGTTACCGACTCAGGCACTGAAGCCATATGGTTCAGGTTACCAAAGAAACAAGGGTAGTGTGTGGCAGGCTCGGGCTAGACGGAGTTCCACTGCAACATTAGGATGTAAGTCTTCATACCATATTTCATGTCACTTTTTTGTGAATTATCAAATTCTGGAAAGAAAAAGCTTAATAGAATTGCAAGTATTTAAATGTCAAGGCATTTATGTAGATTTACGTTTTTTTTTAGTGATTGACGGATAAACAGGGACTTACAGGAGTTACGTTTATCTGTATCGCCCAGCTCAGGAATCGAACCCTGGGACTTTACAGCTGTGAACCGACTGCTCCCACCACTGCACTACGACCACGGTACATAAAAAGACTCAGATTGGGAACCGACGAGGGGAAAAAGGAAGTAAGACACTGAAATATGCAATACACATCTAGTCATATGAAAGGCCCGAAAACTGGACTGCCTCTACTAGGATTGAAAGGAAATTACATTTATTTTGCGTTCAATTTTAGACTAATGCCCATCACACCCCTGCAACCCACTTCGCTATCCTTTCTGACTTCTGGAAGAGAAAAACTACCCGTCTGTTATGCCCTCCTACCCATCCTGTGAGCGGTGGCACAAAAGAGAATACAGAAATGAGTCTCGGTGATGGAATCACGTATCAAGCTGTGTGATGAATAAACATCTTATGGTAACAAATAGTTAGGATATTTCCCACGTATAATGTAGCAAAATATCGTTACGGATGATCCCTTAATTTGATAATCTTGCAACAGTGGAAAACATAGCGTTGCTGGGTATTAGGGCAATGCTGATGGCAAAGTTTAGCTTACTTCTGTCTGCATCGTGTCAACGAGAGGGCTCTCATGAGTATCCATAGCCTAGCCCGCGTGGGCCACAACGATATCAGGTTAGTTTTCAGTTTTTGCCGCAGTAATCGGCTGATTTATTGTGGCGGTCATACTCGTCATGTGTGTAGTGACGCGCAATGATTACAGAGGTCAAAAAGCTTTGTCTTTGCCAGGATCCAATGGTCATAGGATTATCATATCGGATTATACGAAGTTGGTTCATTGCATCAGCTAACAATCACTTCATACAGCAGACTTATGTAACAGACTAAAAACAGTGGATGCAGTCATATTTCCAGGTACTTTTAACAATTAGATGTGGTGTCGTATCTGACAGAGCTGGTTTAGATCTATCTCTGAAAAGCTCTTTTTTTTTTCTACTGAAACTTACAGCTCCAGTATGTGTGTCCACATCTTTGGCCACCCGCCTGATGATCTAATGTGACTAGCATTTTTAAAGAGGCTGAAGCACCAAAAGCCTTCCAGTGGTCATATTTCTTTCCCCGTGCATTTCATTTTGACGGAAAATGCATCTAGTGGCGTCAACTGTACTACCCTATTTGCTTCATACACATCTGGTTGTCCTTTTCTAATTACACTTCTAAATTTCTTGACGACTCAACATTGTGTTCAAAAGCCTCTTTATCCACTGCAAGTTTAGGCAAGACATAGACTGTATGATCTTTCAGGAGACCTAAATGGGATGTCCCAGGAGGGGCTGGTAGGGACCGTCATATAGTGTCCCAGGAAGGGCTGGTAGGGACCGTCATATGGTGTCCTAGGAAGGGCTGGTAGGGACCGTCAGATAGTGTCCCAGGAGGGGTTGGTAGGGACCGTCAGATAGTGTCCCAGGAGGGGCTGGTAGATACCGTCAGATAGTGTCCCAGGAGGGGTTGGTAGGGACCGTCAGATAGTGTCCCAGGAAGGGCTGGTAGGGACCGTCAGATAGTGTCCCATGAGGGGCTGGTAAGGACCGTCAGATAGTGTCCCAGGAGGGGCTGGTAAGGACCGTCAGATAGTGTCCCAGGAGGGGCTGGTAGGGACCGTCAGACAGCGTCCCAGGACGGGCTGGTGTGGAAGGTTATGCAGCTGTTGTCCAAGACCCGTCATCAGCGACACGGGAGGGCGGCCTCACTACAGCTGGTGACCTCAATCTTCACACTCCCTTCGTCTTTTTGCTGAGGGGGAAAAAAGGACGTCTCAGCATCTTGATATTTCGTGGACTGTTGACCAGATGAATCCGTAACTTGAAGCTGAAGTCAGTGTGTTGTGGGGCGGGTGACGCCGAGAGATGTGAGTGGGATGGACACGCTGTCTTTTGTGGCCACTGGCCTCTTGACAAGCAAGCCAGTTATGCAACAGCAGCAGGAGATCAAGAAAGAATCTTTCTACGGAAAGATACGGAAAAGAAAGCTTCTTGAAGTAACAATCGATAGAAATATGAGTAAATAGAAAAGGGAAAGGAAACGTAACGCAGTGTGGAAAAGCTTGCAGGAAGTACTTCGGTGTCCTGCTCAGGGGCATGTCATCCTTGGTGCTGGTCATGATCCTGTCGCTTCCTAAGGACCCCCCTGACCTGTCCTTCCACTGTATAACGTACGAAACCCCGAAGACCACATCTATACGTACTGTATAAGAACATACAATGAGTAAAAATATCTAAACACCAGTCTCAACGCGTACTTAAGACAATTACAGTTAAGAAAAAAATCAAACTTTATCAGAGGAACAATCAAGAAAAGATTTATGCTGATCAACAACCTCATCCACTTCCAGCGAGAAAAACTTGGCAGTTGATCCTAGTACACACAGTATAGTATTCTCATGGTACTGAGGTCCACTATCGAACTCCCAGTTCATGTTGTAAGCCTCTCTGACCCCAAATCAGTTCCTGCAACACTCTCTCAGGACAGAGGGCTATGCCATAAGCTGTTCCTACTGCCATTTACTGTGCTTATTCAAGCCAATAAGCACAAGATATCAAGTTTTTTATGTTTGAAAGACTATAGATCGTAACATATCTATACATATGCTGAGAATATATATTTTGGCATCCGCGGGGACACAGTATGACAGCAGGCAGATATTTAGTAAAATTTGTTACTCTTGGTAATATTTCATCAAGGGTAAATGACTTTGCTTATGGAGTACCTCAGGGGTGTAGTTTAAACCCCATGCATTTTGTAGACTGTATTAATGGCACAGCCAACTACTGTCAACGGATCGAACTCAGTCTCTTTCCTGAGGCATGTCTGTATATTATTCTGCGTCTAGTCTGATCTCATGGCTTGCGTCACTTTACAGACACTGCACGTTCCATGCCTGGCTGGTCATTGATAGACTGCTCTTAAATTTCCTAAAAGATTTCTAACATGATATTCGCAAAGGAAACTAGGCATTGATAGTCTCTTCTTTCATAACACCTTGTGGTTGTTTATTCTAGTCTTCTGCAACTCTCCTGCAAAAACTTAAGCCCACTTTTGTATAACATATCCCTTTAAGTTCATCGCATTTCTCTACGAAAAAAAAATGTCCTGAGCTATGTAATGATTTTGAAAAATTTGATCTCGAAATCTACTTTTTTTTTCTGAGATAAAACGGTTTTCGATCTTTTGTTCCTCAAATCTAGTTTTTCGTTCTGTTTCTCCTCTTTGTATTCGTTTCACTGTATCTATGTATTCAGTCGTTTATTGGTAACCAGAAAGGAACAGGGTATTGTAACTGGTCACCTAGGATAATATACAGAGCAAGTGTTATGTCCTTCGTGTCATCATATTGTATATTTCTGTCAACGAAACCTAACATTATGCTTGTTATGTTTCTATGCAGGCTGAGATTCCTTCCCATATTTTGGACCATTATTGATCATCATTCCAGGGTCTTTTCTCCGTGTATTACTAATGATTGTTTACCGAATATATCACGTTCATAATCAATACTGTTAACACGAAAATGGATTACTTTACATGTGTCTACTTTCACATTCATTCATCTCGTATCTAACTGTATCAGCAATTTGTGATGGTCTCTTTAAATCATTAGGAAATCTTTTGTTTGAGCTCCATTTCTTAATTTCATGTTATGGCAAATTTGGACAATTCTTCCGGTTACTCACGTGACCAGGTCACTGATATAGTGAACACGAAAGGTATGGGTCTTGAGACAGAGTCCTGTGTTACACCACTTATCACGTTGTACCAGTGAGATGTTACTTTCCAGTTTTTTTTTTTTTTTACGACTCTTGTTCTCTGTAAGCCAGTCAGCCATCCATGGGCCACTCTGATTTACTCCGTCGTCAGAATGAACTTATCTGAGAGTATCTTAAACGTTATTATCCTGAAAGCTTTTTGAAAGCCAGGGTGCACGACACCAGAGGGTAGATGTTAATCCTAGCTTTTGTATGTGTATGACTCCAGAGGAGGAGGCGGTAGGAGTGATGGAGTGGGATTGAGAGCAGCGGATGGTGGTAGAAAGAGGGTGGGGTGGATGATAATGAGGAGGGATGAGGGTGATGTGGGCGGCACTAATGAACCCTGACAGCGGCGGCGGCTCCTGGCAAACGCCGCGTCGCTGCCCCAGGACACAATAGGGACGCCGCGACGCTGTCCCAGGATACACCAGGGACGCCGCGACGCTGCCCCAGGATACACCGGGGACGCCGCGTCGCTGCCCCGGGACACAATAGGGACGCCGCGACTCTGCCCCAGGATACACCGGGGACGCTGCGTCGCTACCCCAGGACACCGGGGACGCCGCGTCGCTGCCCCAAGACATACCAGGGACGCCGCGTTGCTACCCCAGGACACACCGGGGACGCCGCAGCCCCTGACCCGCTACACGACTTGTCAGGACGAGATACTGTAGGTGGGCGTGGCTCCCGCCCCTGCAAGGTATCCTGATGTGGCTAACCACAGTTGAATAGTCAGGAGAGAGAGAAGGTAATAGACGTAAAAGCTAAAGTAGAGAAGCGATGGGCAATCGTAAAGACATGTCCTGTAGGTTTAATTGATGTTCTTTGTTGGCTATGTATGTCTGGTACTGTATTCATATACCCCCTAGGATGCTTGGTGTGTTGTGATGCTGTGTGTTGGGTAAGAGGGGAAAGTATCTAAATTGATTTTTATTATATCAATGGATTTCGAATGCTTCTTCCGGGGCTTTGAAACTCCCTGGTAACTGTGGTTCATGTCTATGTTGCTCTCACAATCTCCTGCATAGTTCTGATTATATGAATACTTTTCATTGGTAATAAGTTGCAACGTCTTGTTTTGCACTCTCATCAGTATTATTGTACGTGATTTAAAGGCGAGGTGGCTGTGAACTGGGTGGAATAATGAGATGTAAGAAGGGTCATACCCTTAACATGTTGGTTTAGGCTTTCCTGGAGATGCCAGCATCTGTACCATTATATCATGGCTGCTTTACTCTGTACCGCCCTCCTCTTAACATGGTCTTCTGTTGAGCCTCTTGGCGCTAGACTGAGGCCCAGTTTTTGCAGTTCTTCTGGTGCTGTATCCAGTTACCCTCTCTGACTGTGTCCTAAACCCTCATTCACAACAGCAATGAAATATGTTGATTGTGTTTATGGTTTCAAGTCCCTTTCGTAGCTGTTCGGTCTGGATGCCTCTCGCTGTATACAAGATCAGCATGATCAGCAGATGTGTCCTGAAGAATACTTCTCTGATGTTTTCCGCTTAATCCCAAAGTGGATCATTACACTGACGTACCCTTGGGGCCACAG
>JAUUDZ010438660.1:0-13260 GCA_032361705.1 Panulirus versicolor
TTCACTGTATAATATATATATATATATATATATATATATATATATATATATATATGCATGCTTGGAAAGCTAACATCTATATATAAAAGTACTTAATGCTTGTTTGTTGTCTGTCTCTTTCTCTTGCATATTTTACCTGTGGGGCCAGCCTTGAACCCAGATTGGATAATTTTGTGGGTTAGGTTAAAGGCCATCATTACTTTGATCTTACTTTCAATACATCCTTAATGTCACTGGCTGTCATTTGACGTTTACAAGACTTTGACCTGACTCAAAATGGGAGCGGGGGCTGGCAGTTCTCCCCTCATGTATTACTTTTTAAGGGAGGGAACAGAGGAAGAGACCAAATGAGCTTTACCTCTAAGGCTCATTTATCTGTCCCTGATGTTACCTGCCTCCTGCTGGAAATAATGAACTTATGAAAGAAAGAACATTTTGCATCTCATTACATGCAGGGTGATGCATTCTGAGTACTCATAAAGCATTTAGGTGTCTGTTCTTTGCACTATCTTTAGCTTTGAATACTGAACAGAATGGGCCTAAGCTTTTGCAGATAGATAAAACTTGAAAAACAAGGAATAAGCATGTAAGAATATTTATCCTTTGGAGATATTTTATGAGAAATTGAATGTTGTTGACATCAGTCTTACTATTTGTCTGTTACCTTGAGTTCAGTTCATCCTCTTTGCTCATCCTCTCTCTACGTCCAAACCATTTTGGCAAACTCTGGTCAGCTGTCTCAGCCAGACTTTACTTACTTCCACACTTTGCTTATTCACTCATTCTTTACACAGTAAGTCTGGCTCATACTATGTATTTTTTCTTCCATTCTGTTTCATATAGGGCTCAAGACTCGCATCCATATGACACCTTTAGGACCATGTTACCTTCGAACATACCCATCTTTTCCCTAACAGACTGAGAACTTTTCTTCAACACACTCCTCAGTGCACCCTGGGCCTTCACCCCTTCTCCCACCTTATCACTCATGTCGCTTCCTGTGCTCATTCCCAAAAGAACCAGAGATAGTTTTTGCTTAAGCAGTACATACAGGATTTTAGTACTAAGAGAGATATCCTCATTTCCAATTTTTCTTTTTTTGGTAATTTTTTGTGTCACATATGACCTTTGATTCCACCCAGTGGACCTTGCCAACTTCTTGTGTCTCATATTAGGGGATTATGGATTGGCAGGAAAATTAGGTAATTATTCTTGATCTGTACTTTTTAATGTATGGATGTTACTAAATCATGTTAGATTTGTTGGGTTTGATCGGACTAATTAATCTGTTTGTCCTCAGCTTAGTTTTGAAAATGTAGGTAATTCAGACATGTATGTTTACATGCATATGTTACAGGTTATGCTCACTTATCAGTAGCTTTATCATATCAAATTAGAATTTAATGGAGCCTTGTAGAACATATATACAAATGTCCTTACATAAGTCCTTGATACTGTGTGAAATTGGCAAGAATTTTGCTCTTAGTTTTTTCATTTTGAAGCCTTCAAATTTTCTTTAGTCAAAATGTACATGGCTCCATTTATGAAGGCATAAACTCAAGAGGAAAGCTTTCCAAAGGCCCCAAGGAAGGTGCTTTGTAAACACTTTGATTATTATTTGAATATTAATATTTTTCCTTCTTTCCAGGATAAATTTGTTGAATCTCAGCACACTGATATGGAAAGTTTACATAATGCCATATATTGGTACAGAAAAGGCTTTGAAGTGCAGCCAAATGAATATGCTGGAATCAATTTAGCCACACTTCTTGTTATAGCTGGCAATGACTTCTCAAAATCAGCTGAACTGCAACATATAGGTGAGATGTGATTTTTCACAAATTATCTACTTTACCATAAGTACTTTAGTGGTGCATAATTTAACTTTATTCTTTGTCGTTGTATATGTTTATTTGTGTGTATCCCTCCAGCTTTTCATTACACAGCAGGATAGCTAAGATAAGGTGATACCTTCCCCTTGTAAATGCAGTGTTTCCTTGTGTAATGACTTTCCTTTTAATGTTAAAGTATCTACATTTTGAGCAGAAATTGTACTGTATTC
This sequence comes from Panulirus versicolor, assembly GCA_032361705.1. Taxonomy (NCBI): domain Eukaryota; kingdom Metazoa; phylum Arthropoda; class Malacostraca; order Decapoda; family Palinuridae; genus Panulirus; species Panulirus versicolor. The sequence goes on from JAUUDZ010438660.1 coordinate 2,063, forward strand.
CCCTATCTTGTTTTTATTTGACACATTATCTTACCTTGAAATTTGCACCATATAACATTAAAATGTCAAAATTTTATCCACCTTTTTCTTTTTTATTGATTAATACATAAGTGAGAATTGAAATGAAAAAAGTGAAAATGGAGGAGAAATGGAAAGTAATAGACATAGAAAGGTAGAATTACAGGGAAGGGAGGGGAAGAACAGATAAAATGAGGAAGCACAGGGTGAAGGTGAAAGATGAGAAAAAGTTGACAGAGGTTAGAGCAGGCAGGAGACTGAATGGTTCCAGTTGAAGGTCTGTTGCAGAGGTGTGTGATATTACCATGGATGAGGTGTTGAGGCAAATAGAAGCAAGAGATTTGGAGAATGCTTCCTACTTTACTTCTACTTTTAAAAAAAGGATACAGTAAGAGAGGATAGGTTCCAGCTCCTCTCTCCCGCTCATATTAGTTGCCTTGTATAGTATGCAGGAGATACTTGGGTTTTAGTCTATCTCTCTTATCACTAGTAAGAATTATTATACTTTCAAGAAAACTTTTACCTATTCCTAGTGTTTAGATAGTCAATAGGGTGAGGGATATGACATGCAACTTTAAGGTTATTTGATGCAGGAGTTCATTAGTAATAGCCCTTTACCTTTTCATTTGTCCATTCAGAGGTTCATGTGATCAGTTGAGATTTTGACCCTTTGACAGATCATAATTTAAATGGTATGTAACCTTTCCACATGATGTCAGTATGCTTTGGAGTTGGATATTTAAAAAGGGTTATGTAACTTAATTTTCAGCATTTTCATAAGATTTTTGTATGTTTTAATCCTGAGACTTTTTACAATTTGAATGTTGAATTCGTTTATATTTTTTTTTTATCTTGACACCATTTACACTGTCTTGATGGTGTTAACCTGTAATTTTTCAGGTATGGTTCTTAATAATCTTATTGGCAAAAAAGGTTCCCTCTCATCATTACAAGATTATTGGGATGTAGCAACATTCTTTGAGATAAGTGTTTTAGCAGAAGATTATGGAAAGGCTGTTCAAGCTGCTGATTGTATGTTCAAGTTGAAACCTCCTAATTGGTATGTATAAGTGAAAGTTAACATCTCATGAAAAAAAATCCATTTTAAACACCAAAAAAGCATGGATATATTGATTGATATTAGAGCGCAAAAGATTTTCATATATAAGCCCTGGTTGTCCTAATAATTCCCATCTGAGTATTGTATTCTTGATATGTGTAAAGTGAATTGAGTTTTAGTTGTAGCTATTGTTATACTCAAAAGAAATCATAAGAATGATGTTTTGAATAATTACTGATCAATGAAATAATTTCATACTGATATATGAATATTTTAACCTAATTGCATAGTTGATTTTGCTCATTTAGGTATCTGAAATCTACAATTGGTAACATCATGCTGATCAATCGGTTTAGAAAGCGTCCTGAAGACTCCGAGCCAGGACCTGAAGAGAGGATCTTCAACTTCTGGATAGATTATTTTGTGGAAGCTACCAACACTGAACTCGGAGATGTTATTAGATTCCCTGTAAGACCCGTTGATTTTTATGCATACCAAAATTTGGGAGAACATAATGATTTATGATACTCTTATGACCATATGTAAGCATTTGGTTGTATGTGGTAACCTGAATGGCCCATTACCTAACAACTAAGCTTTCTATTCACCATTTTCCTGAAGCAAAGAAGAACCATATTAATTCTAAGTTAGAAAAGTAATTTTTTTTATTGTTATACTTAATTGCCATCTTCCACGTCAGCGAGGTAGCGCAAGGAAACACATAAGGAATAGCCCAACCCACCCACCTACCCATGTATGTACATAAATGCCCATACACGCTCATATACATACGTTTGCATTTTAACGTACACCTACATATACATATGCAGGCATATACATATATACGCATGTACATATTCATACTTGTTGCCTTCATCCTGAATTGTTTGTCTGACAAAACCCAGGTTTACAAATTTGATCCTTGTGAAACTTCACTTGTGGCCTTATCAAGAGGTACAGAAGAAAACCATTAACTGAAGAGGTTAGACATTCACAGGTCAAGATTATTGTGATAAAGATATTAAGGATGGTATTTGTGCAGACCAAGATAAGGGAAGGATTCAGTAATAGAAGTTTTAGGGTATTGGGGCTTGGAACATTCAGAAGAGTGAGAGGCATGAATGGGATAGAATGAGTTAGATCTAAGTGGTATTTCTAGATGGGAGGGAAGGATGCACTGACAGTGGGCTGAACCAGTGGATGTTGAGTAGTTAAGATTAACCATGAAATAATCTGTAGGGATTGTGTATAGATGGTAGGTGCTGATCTTTATTTCAACTAGAGTGTGTGTTTGCAAACGTTTAGTTGTTCGTGATGCTACCTTAAGGTGGGAGAGGCATGATATAGAAAAATGAATGTGCCATAACAAGAATTATATGAGTGACCTCAAACAGATTTAATGTTAATGCATTGCTTTCCATAGGGGGAAGAATGAAATTTACTGAGTTTTGAGTTAGAAAAGAAAATACATAGAGTAAAACCACTGTTAAGTGAAAAGGAAAACAGTTTGGTATCTCATAATGACTTGGGACTTGCATCATCAATTTTAATCAGGTTTCATATTTGTGTATATGGTTTTGCCTGGGACAAGGAAAGTTTTATTTGCTTTGCATTTAAGATGCCTCATCCTTCGTTTCCTCTGCTACTTTTTGCCTCCTTTTGCTTTTCCTCCTTTGTCACTGCCACCTCATCAGTAGTCATTAAGAACAATAGGTAGGAACCTCCGGAAACACTTTTCTTGAGTTGCCCTCTGCCAGTGGCCCGTTAAGGGTTGGGTGCTAAAGGCAAAGAAACGGCACTGGAATTTCACCAGTGATGGAGATTCTTTTGCCATGGCTACCCCCTTGAGGGAGTTCCCAGTGGGAATGGTCATCAGAGATATATTGGAGAGAATAGATTTTCCTCCTCCAGTGCTGAATGTTGATTGAATAGCATAAACCTGTATTCAGCTCAAAATGTAAGAAAAAATTTTGAAGATTAGCTGATTAACCAATATGATGAAAATGCACCCATAGATATTGAAATCTTGGAAGATGATATGATTAAAGTGATTGATCAGTTTTGAGAAAATTCATCTCCAGGACCAGGTGGGATTCTAGCCATATTCCTTAAAACGACAAAAACAGCAGTAGTGAACCGGATGATGTTATTACTGAGGCTATCTATTTATATCTCCGACACTTGTTTCCAACTGGAACTCCCTCAAGAGAGTGTCTGCTGCACTAGAGTCTCCATAAGTAGTGAACGCCAGTGCCACTTATCCTTTGGTGCCTCACCCTTAACAGGCCACTGGCGGAAGGTGGCTGTAGTGCAGTGTTTGCAGAGGCTCCTACCTAATGTTCCCACTGACTGCTTCTACTTAATGCCCCTGCCTAATGTTCCTACCTACTGCTTCTACCTAATGTTTCTGCCTAATACTCCTGCTTAAATGTTCCTTCCAACTACTGTCTATTGCTCTTACAATTTTGCCAAAAGGGAGGGCTAGAGCATGGTGTTCACCACTGGAAGATCTGGAGTTATGAAGAATGAGTTATTGAGTTAAGTGTAGTCAAGTGTTATGTATGAAAAGGAGAAATTATATGGTTGTGGACAGAGCACCAGTGGTCCATGCATGGGTGAGGCAGAAAGAACAGACAGCTACCTGGATAAAAGAAGTACAACTTGACAACCATTGAAGTGATGGCTCACTAAGCAGCATTATGAGTATGTATATGTCTGTTTATGTGTATTTATATGTTGATATGCATATGTGTGTATATGGGCATATATGTATATATATGTATACATGAGTAGATGGGCCATTCTTCGTCTGTTTCCTGGCACTACCTCGCTGATGCGGGAAACAGCGATTATGTATGATAGATATGAATGATATTATTATTGTTATAAAGTTTGATGACTTGAATTATAAAAATATAAGATACTTTTGATAATCTCTTTCAGATCGTAATTTTGGAGCCAACAATAGTGTATCAACCAAGTTATTACTTGCCAAGCTACGTTACTGTAAATCTTGGTGCAGAAGAGAAGAGTATTCAGCTCTCAAATCTCTGTATTGATCAGATGAAGGGAAATTGCAGACAAGTTCATGACTGGCTCTTCAATGCCTCCAGCATTAAAAGTATCACGTAAGGATATATTCTCTGGATCTTAACATCATTCTCATACATAGTCAGGTAGAAGTTCATATCATCCAGCAAATCAATCCCATAGATCAAGGACAGTAATGCTCCCAGAACAGAACCATGGGGCACTCCAGTGGTGACCTCCCATATGGAGAAGTCTCATCTAACATATGTTCTTTGGTCTCTTCCACGTAGATAATCTTCTGTCCATCATAGGAGTCTACCTACCAGCGTCTAAATCAGCCTCCTATACGGTAGAATGTCAAATGCTTTCTGGCAGTCTAGATACAGAAAATCCACCCAACCTTCATTTTTGTCAAAAACATCACTCACTTTGTCAAACGTCTTAAGTTTTTTTTTTTATAATATGCCCTATATCTAGAATGATGTTCCCTATTGCTTTGGTAATTTCTATGTAGAAAGTCATCTATTTACTTTCTGATTATCTCTTCCAGTACCCTATACATTACATTCATCAGGGAGACTGGTCTATAGCTCACCCTCTCCTTCTGGTCTCCTTTCTTATTGATGAGTATGATGTTTGACCTTTTCTACTTCCTTGGCACTTTGTCTTTCTCCAGCAACATTTTAAACTATTTCAAGAGGTCTGTAATGTACCTCCACACATCATCAACATGTATGGTGAAATTTCATCAGTACCATAAGCTTTGCATGAACCAAGACAACTCATTATTCTGTTAGCATTTTACCTAGATGTCTCAGTGTTTTGTAAAACATCCTCTGTATCCTGTCTAACTAGTGGTGGGGCTATATGTCTTGTTATTCAGTTCGTCACATATTCTTACATCATCCTGCACAGTTCTTCCCTCTGAATGTCTTAATCAGAGCTACTTTTTAACTGACAATTTACTCCTAACAAATTTATGAAAAAGATTTTCTCCTGCTTTTTCCACAATATTCTTTTCAAAGTCCCTTATCCTGGTGTAGTTATTCCATGCTCTCTTATACCTTGTATGGATATACCTTATACCTTGCTGGATTAATAGAGGATTGCCTCTATCTTTGCCAGTGTACATGTCCAAGTTCCCTTGTTGCTTTCTGACATTTTGATTTAACATACTCATGAAACTTAAAACATCAGCCACACACCAACCACGTCCCTAAACAGGAAAGTTATGAAAAACCTGAATAAAATCCATCCGGAAGCAGGTGTCCGCCCACCATTCACTCACACTGACACAAGCATTGAAATTAAAGCCTTAAAAATTTTATGCTACAGGCCCAAACAGTGTATCGAATTTTCACATAAAACAGTAGCCCACTTGCATTTGAAGCACATAGAGTTATTTTCAAATACTCCTGACTACTCAATGAAATTTGTAACACCTGGAAACTTTCCAACATAATACCAATCCTATGGCCAACTAAAATGCCCAACTCTCACTTCTTTTACTGCTACATATCACTTCTATCCTCATTATCCAGACTTTGTGAAAAATTGATCTACAACAGAATCAGATGAATTATACCATTCTTACCCATACAGCATGGCCTCAGACCTAAACACTCTACCACCATACTACACACTGAGCTCACACAACATATTCTAGGTCAATTCAATGAACCACAACTCTCCTCCCATATAGCGCTTGTTGCATTAGACATTTCTATCCCATGAGACGTTCTCACATAGAAATACTTTACACCATGACCAAAAGTGGTTGGCCAACTTTATAGCCATCCACCATATCAGTCACTCACAATTAGTTCACTTCTAAATACTCCAACTCTACAATGGAGTTCCCAAGGAGCGGTTCTTTTTCCAACTCTCTTCAGCCTCTTCCTGCACAACCTCACAATCACATCACAACAATAAGCATGCAGCCCTTTATTACACTGTTGGAATAATGTTTCACCCAGAACAAAAGATCTTTGTTTCCACAGAAGTCCTCCATTACTCATTTAACCCCAGACAAACATGAATCCAGCTTACACCCTCCAGTCACCTTGAATGGACCGTATCTCCCTCTGCAAAACACCAACCATTTTCGGCATCACATATGACATACACAACATTCATTTCTCACACCAGTAAAATCAACACAAAAGCAACACACAAACTAGATGGCCTCATAACACAACCAGATTTGGACCAAAAAGAAAATCCCTTAACATCTTTTACAAACAATTCATCTGCTCCACTCTGTACTACACCTCACCTGCCTGATCTTCCGTCCTTTCTAAAGCAGATTTAACAAAGCTACAAACACACAAAATAGTGCCCTGAAAACACTTATCTGCACACATCTGCAGCACTGCATGTGTTAAGACATTTGTAGTATTTTATTGATGTATTTTCCAGATATCTGTGTTTTCTAAAACCCCTTTCCCACACTATCTCACTAGTTTTAGGCTGTTGGTCTTTCACCATGAAAACACTTTTGAACTTATTATTCAGTTCCTCATGTATCCTTAAATCATCATGAATAATTTTTCCATGTATTTCACCTATTTGTACTCATTGGGGAATTAGTTTTATGTTCACGTTGCCCCTTCTGAACTTTCTCAAATATCATTCTACGTTTTGAATGTTGTCCTTCATCCCTCTTCTGATGTAATCAAGCTTGTGGCTATAGTCTTGTCCCTTTAGCTTAACTTACTTCTGATGCACATTTTTATCGTGCTACTAGAATTTTTTTAACATGTATGTGTTTCTAATAAGATTATCGTACCGGTGATGCATTTTAGTTAACCATATATTGGAAATATTTTTCTTAGCATCTTATCTGAGTATTTGTGACTAGAAGGAAATTTATAAAGGATTGTGAAATAATTCTGAGATATATGGAGTTTAATAAAGAAATATAGAATTTTTAGATGATTATTCTCCTAACAGATCACTGATTCTTTTAGGTTGTATAAACGAGATGAACGTGCAATTTTCCTGTACGTTCAGGAGAACTCTGACGACTTCCAGATGTTTTTCCCTTCAGAACAATGCCGGCTTATCTTTTTCCGGCTGGTGCAGGAGCTCACTGTCAACCAGAAAGGAACAGTTATGGACTTAGAAGCAGAGATATCTTCAGGACCCATCCAGGTAATTAAGATTTTTTTCTACTGCATTGTCAACAAAAATTGATGAAGCATGCAATTGATTTTAATTATTTTCTTTTGCAGCTGAAAAGCAAAAGCCATTTAGGTGAAAATAAAGCAGATTGGCTCTTGATTTATTATTGTTGTTATTCTTGTATGTCAGAACCTAAAAGATGGAACAGAAAAAGGAGCAAAGTGAAGAGTGCTTATCCTTCTAGAAGGCTCAGGCTGTGGTTTGTGAATATGTTTTGATTTGTAACTAAGATGAGAAAAAAGGAGAGACAGAATGCAAGATATAAACAAAGTAAGAAACAATAACAATCTGTTTAGCACTATCAAAGACACCAAGGTCACTAGAACAAGTTTCATGGATCATAACATAATAGAAATGTAGAGACATTAGGTAGGAGCCTCTGCAAACTCTGTGCTAGAGTTGCTCTTTGCTTTTTGCCTGTTAAGACTGAGGCACTAAAGGCTAACTGGCAGCAGTGAAGCTCACAAGTTATGGAGACTGTATGTTGTGGTCACCCCTTTGAAGGAGTTCCTGAAGGGAACTGGCATCAGAGACGTCTAATGGTAGACAGATACCGTACATCAAGCAGGACAAGTGGTGAGAAGAGGAGAGGTTGTAAGAGAAACAGCATTGTTCAGCACACAAGACAAGTTATTTATGTACTTATTTCTATGTGCCTATTTGTACTGTATAGGGAGGAGGGTTTTCATTTGTGGGGCCCAGTCTCTTTAACATTCTCTGCTACCATACAACTTCTTAAATTTGTGTATGATCTCTGTGGTAACTATATCTTCAGTCATTTTATTCCATTCATCCACCACTCTTATAGTATAAAAGTACTTTACATCTTTTTTTAGAAATTTCTTGCTTACATGCTGTATCCTTTGGTTTTGATTACCTATTTGTACTCTATGGTGAGGGAGTTTTACACTCATGGGGCCCCCATCTTTTAAGCATTCCTTACTATCGTACAGCTTCATAGACTTATGTATTGTGTCTGTGTTAACTATAAAAGAACGTCTTTACAACTATGTTAACTAGTTTCTTGCTTAATTTCATGCTGTATCTTCTGGTTGGCTTATCCATAAATCTTTCAAAAAACTGTTCATTGTTTTGGTCATCTATTTGCCAACACAGCAAAATCTCACTGTCCGTTCTTGTAGATAGGTCCTCTTTGTTGATATAGTCTGATGCCTTAAGGGACAGAGTGGTGCTGGAAAGGAAAGGGAGTGATTTTTTTAGATTTTTTTGTTACTGTTCCTTCTCCTTCCTCTCAAAATCCTTTTCTTTTAACCAATGGTGACTAGGGTGACATCTGTGTTTCGAGATTTATGAGACACCTAGAGTTACTGGCAGGCCAGCTTGCAGGGCAGCAGTGTCATCGTTAGTTGGCAGGTGAGACCCAAATTGAGCTGAAGGCTATAACTCATGAAAGGTTGTTAGGTTGGGATGAAAGGCACAGCCCTTACCCTTAGGCAGAGGATTAGAATCTCTCACAGGTCATGGGAGGCTGTTGTGGAGAGGAACAGTTTTTCATTTAAGGTCTCTGTTTTTTGCTCTTAGTGCCATTCCACAAAAATAGAAAACAGCAGGCAAGCATAAAAAGGAAATGTAGGTAAGCAGTTATTGAAAAAAATGTAGTTTTGATATAATTAACTCTTGAGCTGATACCATTGCATTTAGATATTATATGTAATTGTTTAAAATTCAGGTTATCAGCTTCCATAAAAGATTTGAATTGTATTTATATATGATTGCTTTCTTATCCCTGGGATAGGGGAGAAAGAATACTTCCCGCGTATTCCCTGTGTGTCGTAGAAGGCGACTAAAAGGGGAGGGAGTGAAGGATGGAAATCCTCCCCTCTCATTTTTAATTTTACAAAAGAAGGAACAGAGAAGGGGGTCAAGTGAGGAAATTCCCTCATAGGCTCAGTTCTCTGTTTGTAATGCTGCCTCGCTTACGCAGGAAATGGCGAATAGTATGAAAAAAAATGATTGCTTTCTACTAAAGCTTTTTCAAAATTCCTATTGCAGTACGAATATGAATTAGATGACAGTGGAAAGCGTATGGTGCTTGGCAAGGGTACCTATGGTGTTGTTTATGCTGCCAGAGATCTCAGTACTCAAGTTAGAATTGCTGTAAAAGAAGTACCAGAAAAAAATATTGGGTGAGTGGTTATTTGTGTGTTCATAACTCTTAGTGTATTTGTTTATAGATATGAAGATTGAACTTGCATGAATTAATGAACCTGCAGTTTTTCAGTATGCATTTGTATTCATGAATTAATATTTTTAGGGAGGTTCAGCCACTGCATGAAGAGATCAGGCTTCACTCAGAATTACGCCATAGAAACATTGTGCAGTACTTGGGAACAGCCTCAGAAGATGGCTTTTTTAAGATCTTCATGGAACAGGTTCCAGGAGGGTCCTTATCTGCTCTCCTCAAGTCTAAATGGGGGCCTCTGAAGGAGAATGAAGCAACTGTTGCATATTATACCAAACAGATACTTGAGGGACTGAAATATTTACATGACCAGAAGATTGTTCATAGAGATATAAAAGGTTTGTAATGTCTGTCTGTTTTCAACTTTGATTTTGATACATAGAAATGATTTTTCTCTCCAGGCTTGGTCTGTCCCTCAAGCTAGTAAGAATATCCTGATCCCTAGGGGTTAGAATCCTCTAACCTCTTACCTTCTGGTGAAGTTATAACCTCTTACCCTCCACTACCCCCCAGTTCATTGGTTGCTGCTTAGTCTGCTATTGGACCTGTTCCCTGCTGATTATTAGTGTTCACTCAGCAGTGACATCTTGCTGTCCTGCTGGCTGACCATTAAATAGCCACCTCGCCTCTGTTCATAGTTTCCTGGAAAGTGAATGATATATATTCTTTGGCCTTGTTTATTTAATGTCCACCTTCTCCACCCTTCCATGGGTAAGGTACTGTGATTGGGCAAGCCCATTTGTGATGAACTGATGATGATCTGCAGTCAACCATCCTCCAAGGGACTGCACCTACCGCAAGATTTCATGTCCCAAAGTAGACAAAGATACCTGCTCCCATGCAAAGCACAGCCTTCAGCTGTCCCTGACTGCTGTGCCTTATCATTTTACTTGACACTTTTTATGACTGCACTGGGAAGAGAGTCCTTCGTCACCATCTCCCAACTACTAATACAAGCCAGTGACATTGACTCTAACTCTAGACCCCTAGTGTACCTCTGCCCACAGCACCAAATGCTCATCGCTAAAAGGCACCTCTCCAACAGATACTCAGACTGCACTCAATGGTACTACCTTCATTGCACTTCACTGTCATTCAGAAAAGACTACTCAGAGCACTGGACATGCAGCAGCCACTCAGACAGCCACTCCCAAGTCCCCCTCACCCCCAACACAAACAGTCAACAAACAACAGCACAAAATGCTCTGTCTCACTTTTCTCAAAACAAACCCCACTACACCAAAGAACCCCAGCAACAAAGTAAACATTGTAATCCTCAGCATCTTTGGCAGTAGAAAAAGATACCCAGAAATACTCTCCACTTGTGACACATATATCCTTTTTGTCGACCTCTCTTCACTCATTCTCTCATGTCTAAACCAGTTCAGCATACCCTTCTCAGCTCTCTCAATCACTTTTTTTATTACCACACTTGTCTCTTACCTCTCTTTTACCCTCTTACTTCTCACTTGATCAAACTATTTCATGTTGTGTATTGCCCTCAAACATTTCATTTTCAACACATCCACCATCCTTCACACATCCTCATCTGTAGCCCATGCCTTGCATCCATGTGACATTGTTAGGATTACTATGCTTTCAAACATACCCATTTCTGACCTCCCAGATAATGACCCCTCTTTCCATACATTCCTCAATGCTCCCAGAACCTTTACCCCCTCACATACCCTATGACACTCCTGC
>JAUUDZ010438670.1:0-13259 GCA_032361705.1 Panulirus versicolor
CTCACCCCGGCCGCCCCCCCCCCCCCCCTCTCTCTCTCTCTCTCTCTCTCTCTCTCTCTCTCTCTAACTATGCTAACAAGAATAGGAGGAGATGGCTCTTGCCCAGCCACCGACCTTTCTTAGAAGGTGCTGAGACGATACGCAACACCCAGGACGCCCCTCAGTCCCTCGTGCGCTCCCGCACCACGCCCCGGCCCTCTGAACACCCACCGGACTCTCTCCAGTCACCAGTCACCTGGTCCGTACAACTTCATTTGGGTCGTCGTGCCCGCCCACTGGGCCGCCATGCAGACTTTGCAGGTCTTTGCAACGTATGTGAGGACTCCAGCCACCATGCTCGATGCCCGTCTATTGATGCCACCAGATCCCCATGAGGACGGACACCAGCCTTTCATGTCACGTGTGGACTCCCCACTTGAACGTTGTGGACCATCATGATCAGTGTGTGGACTGGACGTCTTTGAAGTGGGGATCCTTTTTACGAAGCAAGTCGAACAACGCACGTCCGACACCACACGACCAGCAGTGGACATGTTGGGGTGGGGGGAGACGGCATGTAGCGCAAGCTTAACAGCAGCAGTGTCGGGGGGACACCTCACACCACCACCACCACCACCACCAGTGGACGAGCCACAGGAACTGAGGAGCAGCACTGGTGAGTTACGGCCGCCACGCTGGGTAATGGCCGGCCACTTACATTATTGCGATTTACACCAGCTGGACAATGAGAGATTTATCCACACCAGGGTGTAAAGTGCCCGCTATTTATGGTCCCAGTGGAAGGCGGGAGGGTCCTGATGGGGCGTGGGCTCTGGGTGGTGCCCAGGACACCACTCCCGGTGAACGCCTGCAGGAGGAGAGGGTCCGTCTGACGAGGTGGACAACCTGCTAGAGGAGGGTCCTGCTGATGAGGTGGACACCTGCTGGAGGAGGGTCCTGCTGACGAGGCTGGACACCTTGGTCGAGGCAGGTCCTGCCGACGGAATAGACGCTTGCCTTAGGAGGGTCCTGTTGGCTGAGTGGACGCTTGGTGGAGGACTCTTGCAATCGCTGCTAGCTTTTAGGGCGGGTTAGGTAGACTGATGGTGATGTAGTGGGAGGGCTGTTGATGAGGAATATACTGGAGGTAAGGATGTTGATGAGGAGGAAGGACTGATGTTGGAGAAGGTTTGTGGAAATGTTACTTCAGTGTCCTGAGGTTGTGTTGTGAAGAGGTTACTGTTGTAGCGATGTAGTGTGAGGTTGTGGTCAGGTGGAGAGCGTCGCCAGCGTCAGAGGTGATGACGTTAATAATACCGCTGATGCACGGCATTATAGCTAGGGAAGCCAGAGGTTGTACACACAATTCCCAGCTAGTATAAGATTTGTAATGGGTCAGTCGTTGGGTAGTTTTGGAGAACATCTGGGACCAGATGGTGCACTGCATCCAGCCGACTAACAGCCGGACAGATAGCGACATTAACATTTGATTCATTAGGATGATACGAGCTTTGGTCTCAGACCGACTTACGGTGGTGGAGATGAGCCCCTGTTACTAAATGCAAGGTCAGGTATCTGGTCTGGCCAAGGGAGGGAGAAAGTGGCCTTTGCTCACCATCGTGGTGGTTGGAACGCATGCGAATGTCAGCGAAAACAAGAGATGGCCTCGGTAGAAGTTGGGCAGCCGTGTGTAGACTGTCCAGTCACTGCAAGGGTATCATGTGGCATCATTGATTCGTGCCGGTGGTAACCCCGGCATGTTTACATTGTGCACCCCAGTGCTCATCCTGTGAGCGGTGGCGCAAAAGGATTATTACTACAGGGGTCACATAGGGTCGTAGTCATACCTCCAGTGGGTTGATATTACATGTTACAGTTCGTGTTTCATTACATTACATAGTTACGTATGATAAGTTTGACCGACTAGATGCAAAAAGTGGATACGAACATAGAATGTCAGGTGTGGCACTAGATTTGCATAAAGCCATTACATAGAGAGTGTGAGTGACATAATTAGAATTAGCCATAACACCTGAAGAAGAAGAAGAAGAAGAAGAAGAAGGAGAAGGATGTTAAGGATTTTTTCCGGTTGGTGTGAATAGTATGACGTTCATGGCGACAGTGACCCAGGCAGTTGATTGAACTAAAGCCTGAACAACCAGCCAATCATCCAGATCTGATGATATGATTAAGTCGTATGCTGAGGACTGTGTGTGTGTGTGTGTGTGTGTAGTATACGGTACTTGAATACAGTGTATGGAGCGCGTTGTGCCCGACTTGGGGCCGTGAACGCACCGACCTACCCCCCCTCGCCTCTCGTGTTTCTGCTGTCTCCTTCAGTCGGTAGCTAAAGCGCCACCCTCACAGGGGTCGGTGCGACATGCCTGAGGAGGTACGATGATAACAAGGTGAGCCGCACCAAAGGGCGTCCAGCAGGCACCACAGTGACGGGCCACGAGGAAAGGATAGCAGCAGGTGCTGCTGCTGCTGCTGCTGCCACGGAAGAGACTTCTCCACGGAAGGACCCGCCCAACAGAACCTCCCCCGAGACCTTGAAGTAACGCCCGTAAGGAAGGGTTTAGTGTGTTCTTGAGTGATGGCGGTAAGGACTGACTGACTCTCTCTCTCTCTCTCTCTCTCTCTCTCTCTCTCGCGCTCTCTCGGCCAGCATTTCGTAAATGCATTACCGTGTTTGTGTGTGTGTGTGTGTGTGTGTCCGTCCGTCGCCAGTGTGTGATGAAATCCACCTCGCTCGTACTATACGCGCGAAGGTGTGGACGTGGTACCATGTAAAGGTCGACCTTTGCGGAGGCGGTGCGGGCTGGGCTTACGTTTGGCTGATTGTCACCCGTCACCCCGTCCCATTTTTTATACATATGTCGCATTAGAAGGAAGTCAGAAAATGTAATTGGGTGTAATCAGCTTCAAGTTTTCTTAATTTTTCATGGTAAAAAACAACGGAAGAAACGCTCACTTTTATGAAGATTTTGCCCTCTCATTCTTTAAGTCAGTCAACGATATGCGAGATGCTGTGCTTAACGTAAGTTGAGTTACCAAGTGTGGAACAGAATCGCGCGACGCTGACGTACATTTTAACGAATTCTTTACAATGTCGTAATGTCCCCTTGTGACGCAAGTGGGGATAGTGATGATGAGTGGTGTCATACCGTTTGTATGAAATGCCAGAGGGATTGTGTATGTAATGGTCGTATCAAAACAGTAGCGTTTGTGTAATATTCTTCCTCGTTTGCCGATAGTAGTATTAACTTTGTAGCCAAAGGTGTTGATGTCTGAATTAATGTTGGATGGCCACGAGCACGGCAGATGCTGCTGCTGCCGCCGCTGCTGTAGTGTGAGGTACCTGTGGGGTCGAGGGCCGAGTTATTTTCGCGACAGACTGTGCAGATGAAAGGCCTCGTAAGTCCTCCTCCTCCTCCTCCCGTGCTGTTCTGGTGATACCACTGCACCGCCCTTGCAACTGCTGTGACAACCATACTCTGCTGTGCACCACCCATACACTGATGGGTCCAGTGATGCACTGCTGCGCTACCCATGCATTCCTGCCCCACTCATGCACTTCTTTTCTGGTCGTACACTGTTGCGGCAGCCATACATTGCTGCACCACTCATACACTTCTGGTCATACACTGCTGCGCTACCCATACATTGCTGTTCTGGTCATACACTGCTGCGCTACCCATACATTGCTGCTCTAGTCGTACACTGCTGCTCTACCCATACATTGCTGCACCACTCATACACCTCTGGTCATACACTGCTGCGATACCCATACATTGCTGCACCACTCATACGCTTCTGGTCATACACTGCTGCGCTACCCATACATTGCTGTTCTGGTCATACACTGCTGCAATACCCATTCACTGCTGCGCTACCCATACATTGCTGCACTACCCATTACCCTGTTGCATCATCGCTGCACCAGCTATCCCCTGCCCTCTTCCTCCAGCCATACATCGTTGCACCAGCCTTACTTGAAATCCATTTCCTGGTTACCCCACACGGACCGTTGTGTCTCCCTCCTCACCACACCTCGCCTCGCCTGGCCTCAGCAGGTGCTGGCCTGAACCCGTCCTTCTGCTGCCGTGTGTCCACACGAGCCGCGGGCAGCAGACATGGAGGCTTGCGTGCGGGCGATTGTTCTTGGCTACGTTTTTGTATAATGGGTCGTCGTGCCCTTGACGTGTGATGGATCCCGGGATGACAGGCAAGTTAGGCGATGGTGGACTGGGGGGACGACCTCGGTGCCTCTGATCTCGGGGAGGGATGTGGTGATGTCCTCGCACCTGGTCTCGTCAGACAGCGGACACTACAGCTTGCTTTCGCCCTTGGTCTCGTCAGAAAGTGAGCTCTACAGTTTGTCCTCGCACCTGGTCTCGTCAGACAGCGGATACCACAGCTTGTCCCCGCACCTGGTTTCGTCAGACAGCGGATACCACAGCTTGTCCTCGCATCTGGTCTCGTCAGACAGCGGATACCACAGCTTGTCCTCGCACCTGGTCTCGTCAGACAGTGGACGCCAGCATTTTTCTACCCCGTGGTACAAGCAGAATCGTTGTTGGGTGGCCATGTTGTTGTGAAAGATGAAAATCCTCCTGCAACGGTCAGGGCTGCCTGGCTCTTGTTCTGTGTCAGCGGGGGAATAAAGTGAGTGCTGGGTACGTGGCACCCGAGAGGCGTGATCCAGAACGACTCTAGCCGCTCATTCGACCTTAGCAGCTGTTGTGGTTATGTCCGATGTCCCACGTTTTGACTGTTAAGAAATGTTTCAAATGCTCGACTCTGTGCTGTTGGATCCCTTCCCCTCTGCTCTGGTGCTATTGGTGGACGGACCCGCACCCCGAGCAAATGCAGATCCCTCACTGTTGTTGCGGTTATTCAGGTGTGTGTGTGTGGGGGGGGTCATCAGAATATTATCTGACTTTCCTTTTTGAAGCGCATGACGGCTTGTTGGGTCGAACTGACGAAGGGTCAGAGGTGGATCCGTAAATCGTAAACAAATGGATGTATTCCCAAGGGAACTGTACCACACCCGCGCTGTTCCCTTATGCCATTACGTTCCTCACAATGCACAGTAGCGGGTCATGTCGTCTATAGCAGACGGTGCGTGGATTTTTCAAGTGGCCTTGATGTGGCCACACTACAGTATGTGGTCTGGTGGCCACACTACAGTATGTGGTCTGGTGAACACATACAGTATGTGGTCTGGTGAACACATACAGTATGTGGTCTGGTGAAGAGAGTGATCGAACTAACCCACTAACTGGAAAAGTTGATTCCTCGTTCCAGCAAGGAACTTGGCAGACTGTGTAGAATAATGTGGAAGGTAGCCAGGCCATTAGTGCGCGCATCCGAGAATTGTTCGACGCACTACCGAGAGGTGTAGGAGATATAATGGGCAGGACAGTGGTACGTTATAAAGCGGAGGCTTGATAGGTTCTGCAGAATGTGCGGTTGACTTACATCCTGCGGCCACGAACAGCCTGACGAGCCACGGCTGGATAGAGACATGATTTTCCCCAGATCTTGATGTGAGGATAAAGATGAGCCCCATAGACCGATGTGAGGTATGGTTTGTTATAGTTACGTGCTCACGCTGACCTCTGGAGCAGGACGGTACGACCCTGGAGCAGGACGGTGCTACCCTCGAGCAGGACGGTACAACCTTAGAAAAGGAAACTACGACCCTGGAGTAGGACGGTGCGACCCTAAAGCAGGACGGTACGACCCTAGAGCAGGGCAGGACGGTACTTCGCTTGAGCTGGACTGTACGACCCCTGAGCGTCCAAGGACAGTACGACCCTAGAACAGGACGGTACGACCCTTGGCTTGCATCAGTCAGGCAGTCGCCCCCCCTCCAAGGGGTCGTACCGTGATGACCTGGTGGTTAAGACTGGTGGAGGCGACTCAGGCAAGGTGGGCGAGGCCAGGTGTGGTGGCGTCATGTGCTGGTGTTGTCTTGCCGAGGGCTGCGGGGCAGCCCGTGTTAATGTTGTTGCTCACCTATTGATTCACACCTTAGCGCGATCACCACATGGCGGCCCTTCCACCTATCCCGTGGTGCTGTCGCCCTCCAGGCCATCATCCACCTGGTCGTCAGGCAGGTCATCAGGTCAACGAACCGTGCGACCCGTCAAGGTATTACCAGACTACCTCTCAACTCAGCGACGGGAAGCATGAAACACAGTGTTGTGGCCATCACCTGGACTCCCATACAACAAAGAGTGGGGGGGTTGTGGGACTCGTCTTTCGGACCCCCACAGTGCAGAGTGGGAGGGGGAGACTAGTAGCGGAACCCCTCCCATGACACATGGTTGGGTGGGTGATTGTCCGGGTCGCCACCTCAGCCTAAGGCAAGTGGGTGGGTATGTTTCCTCCCTCTTTGCTAATGGCTCTTTGCTCGTCTGTCAGCTTCGCATTGTACGTTGTGTCTGCGGTCAGTCACTTGACGTCCCTCGACAAGGGTATGATATAGAGCGACCTGCTGCGCTCTCTTGAGTTAAACGCTGCTTGTCTTCTTCAGTAAGGGGAAATAAAACCCGCTATCGATATAGTTTGGACCATTTTGCACCCGCTTCCTCATACGTCTGGTACGTACGCGCTAGGAGCGTTTGTAGGGGAAGGGGAGGTGGGTCATCGTTCCCAAGACGGTTTCCTCTGGTGGTATTCTGCCGCTCAGATGTGACCGCAGGCAGCTCAGTGGGTTTTCGCATGCGGAAGTACGGTTCTTAATGAAGTGAAATGGGCTCGATTTTCTCCCAGTGGTGGCGCTTACAGTGTTCTCGAGTGGTTTAATACCAGTGCTTATCGTCTGGTTGGAGTGTATTCGAGACGCAATGTCTGCATGGCAAGTCTGTATGATTTCTGAGAGTCCATTGTACAGTTGTGTGATGTATCAGGTGACCGAGACGAGCAAGCTTGTCACAAAGTCTTTAAAAGAGTTCCATTTTATGTGAGTATTTGTCTGTCGTGCAGGACTTGCAGCCAGGGTCTTGTAAGACATTGTTTACCATCCAGGAAACCCCCCCCCCCCCCTCAGAGGCTTTGGCACTTTGGTATCTAGACGTGTCCTTGTGTATGACGGCGATTTGATTAGTTTTTTTTTTTTTTTGTAACAAAGCTGAAGCTTAAATAATCATGACGAGCAGTACTCACACCACAACACCAGGATTGTAAGTAGTAAGTCATTTGACAGACAGCTTAACTTGCCCATTTCGTCGCTGCCCTCGGGTTGTGTTTTGGAGTCTGTACGTCCGTTTTCGCAAATGTTTATCCGAATGTCTTTGAGTTTTGGGGGACACTTGCCGTTGCCTCGAACGCTGAACTTCTATTTGGAAGAACAGTGTTGGTGTGAGGAGCCTGAGTGGAGGTATGTGACCCCCTGATCCGGGAGGTGTCACAAGACCTCCAGACCAGTCGATGAAGCATGAAAAGATTTTCCGCAGTCCACCTCTTCCTAGGATGCGGGGATCGTGTGTGTGTGTGTGTGTGTGTGTGTGTGTGTGTGTGTGTGTGTGTGTTACCGGCGCTGATGGCAGGTCACTGCTGTGCGACCCAAGGCGTGGCAGGTCTCGCGGGCGTGACCTTGGGCGTGGCAGTGTCACATGTGTGACCTTGAATGGGGTAGGTCATGTATGTGACCTTAGGGGGGGGGGTTTGTTTTGTTTTTCAACTTGAGTGGAGGAGGGTTTCCAGTGGTGTCACCAGAAGGTAGAAGGTGGTGGAAGGAGCCAGCCAGGACCTCATCACCCGGGGTGGGGAAGGGCAGCTCCACATGCTGGTGTCTGGGTGAGGCAGGGGGCGTCTCAGGCCTGGGGACCTGTGACGTCGCTGGCCCGGCAGAGGAGGTAGGTGCCAGGACAGGTGGCGGAGGGGCGTGTGAGGTGAAGGAAAGGGGACAGGTTGGTGGGGGAGGCAGGAGAGCACGAGGGCATAATGGAAAATGTGTGATGAGAGAGAGAGAGAGTGTGTGTGTGTGGAGCGTGTGTTGGGTGTGGGTAAGGTATGGTATGAGGCAGGTGGGGGCAGCGGGTGGGCCGCAACCCGTGTTAACTATGGCCCTTCAGCACGCTCTGTCACCTCGGGGGAGGGAGCCCGCCGCACCCCCCCCTGTGTCTGGCAGTGCTTGTTTCTCCGTCTCATTACCTGTGGTGGTGTAGTGTTGTGAGCCTCGGCTTGGCCCCTCACCTGCGAGGGAGGCGGCCAATGGCCGCAACTTGTCTTGCTGGAGCGGCCTCACCCATATTACCCCGGCCGCCCAACAGCGCTCGCTGCCGCCATAACCACCTTCTCGCTGGTTATGAGACTAAATTAGACAACAGGTGGTTATGCTGCCGTTCATAAGGACCGGTTGGAACCATATGTATACCGTGTCTGGGGGTCGGCTTGGTCCGGGGGCGTTAGACAGTGGTCGTCTGGCTGCCGACAGGTGCGACGCTCTCTCGCGCGCCCATCATTGTTCACACACACACACACACACACACACACACACACACACACACCGTGAGAGCTGCTGTGTTGGTGGTGGTGGGGTGCCATAGAGCGTCATGTTGCACGTCAGATCACGGTGACACCTCCCTGTGCCCTGGCCTGGAACCCACTCCCCCTCACCCGGGGGAGGGTTGCCAAGCTCTGGTGTGTATGCGTGAGCCAGGCTCGTGATGACCGTGCATGACCGCTCTCCTGTGTATGTACGTCCCTGCCTTTGATGTGGTGTGTGTGTGTGTGCGTGTGCGTGTTGGTGTGTGTGTGTGTAGTTGTTAGGGGGCTGAAGTTTTGTTGTTGCGGCTAATGTTACAGGTTGAGACAGCTTGGACTGATATCGGCCGTAAAGTAACATTTACAGCTACGTTATGTGTTGTCGTAAATCAGAGGGAGTTGCAAGGGACGTCGGTGTTTGGGCGTTAGTTGTGATGCGTGGCTTGGCTGGTCAGGCGTGCAGGGCCCTGGGTAGATGCACGCACCAGTACGTCGTAGCTCGCCTCTCCTGCCCTTTAATTTGTAGGGCGGCAGTCATTGTGCGCCTTATTAAACTTATTAACTGTTGGGGAGACACGGCCGCCCCTCGCCTCCTCTGACCTCGCCCGCCCTCCTGTAATCACCCGGCCGCTCGCTCTCCCTCCCACTCTCTCTCTCTCTCTCTCTCTCTCTCTCTCGTCGGGCTTTTTCACGGAAACTTGCCTGGATGTCACCCCCGGTGATGTGTCTTAGTGAGGGATGTACACCAGCCTGGATGTCACCCCCCGATGATGTCTTGGTGAGGGGTGTACACCAGCCTGGATGTCACCCCCGGGGATGTGTCTTGGTGAGGGGTGTACACCAGCCTGGATGTCACCCCCGGGGATGTGTCTTAGTGAGGCATGAGGTGTACACCAGTGTGTTTGGAGAGTTAGTGCTAACCAGGCCATACGTGCCACTCTGCTACACCCCCAGGCTCTCTGTATTATGTGTTGCTGTTACTATTTTCCTCTTTTTTCGCTGTTCCGCTTGCTGTTCGCCCTGTTCTCCTCATGATATTTAATTCGTCATACTGTTTCTTGTTCCATCCGTTCCGTTCCTCCTCTTGTCAGTTTTTTGGGTTGTGAAGAAGTAGGAACAGTGAATTTAGTTGCGCCTCACAATATTCTGTGTTTAAGTGTAAACATGATAGCAGGGGTTGCGGTGGTCGGGTTGATGCGCACGTATGTATAACCCAGGCTGCAGTGAATGATAAACATCATGCATTTTCCATAGTTCACATGCTGGCGAGGACAGTTGTATTGGTGACTTATTTCGTGTGTGGAAGTATGAGAATGACAGTGCAGATGAGGAATATATTGGTACTTCTAGTGGTTGTAAGTGATGGGTGGGTTTATATATGTAGGCTTCATTTACTGAATCCATGAGTATTTTTGATAGTAGTGTGTCGTACTGTTTACGATAGCCATGAAAGGGTAATGAGTCCTAAGCGTAGAGGCGTAGGGAAAGAAACAGACATCACAACGTCCTTCCCTTGCATTCCCAACGTGGAGGACAGTAATCATGTGAGGCTGTAGCTCACCTTTGTACTTCGTGGCCCGGCTAATGGCTAGGGGCAGGCACTTACGCAGCCAGTTCTCGAGAGCACAAGCCGAATTAATGTCTATCAAAGAGGAAAGGAGAACCAACGCTACGCAGAAAGGCAACCGGGTCAAGTTAGATTCTACTGTGTCATGTAAGGGTACAAGCTTGAACCTCTCTAGATGTGATAAAGACGCTTCTTACGAGGCCGAATCAGTCATAGATTCTACTTTGTCATGTAAGGGTACAAGCTTGAACCTCTCTAGGTGTGATAAGGACGCTTCTTACGAGGACGGATCAGTCCATTGCATGATCTGAGCCACTGTTCTGAAGAGTTAATATTTTAAGCGTCTGAACAACCAGATTTTCCTATTCTTGGAGGCCTGCGTAGCTGCTTGTTTCATCCTTGTTAACCATGCGTGTATATTGTGTTCTGTGATGAAATTGCAGAGAAACAGAGAAGCTGGGGGAAGTTTAGAGAGGTTTTAGAAAAAACACTAAAGGGAGAGAAACTGGGTGTTAAGAGACATTTAGTGCAATGGTTTATCTTTTGAAGAAAGGAGATCAATATTGAGGAGGATGAAAAGTGTAGGAGACAGAACAGCTCCCTGAGGAACACCACTGTTGACAGGGAAAGAGGAAGAGATTGATCCATCCACTGTTCAAGGAGATAGACAGGCCTGAGAGGAGGGTAGATATGAGAGAACAGATGAAGGAGGAAAGAGAAAAAGAAAATGAGAGGTTGGAGATGTGATTTCGTTGCCACACCCCTACAGAATCTTCCAAAATATTAAGGGCTTGTCCATAGTATTCCCCAAGGTCTCTCAGACAGGATAACAAGATAGGTAAAGGATGTCATCAGGTATACCGGATCTTGCCTTGCGAAAGCTATACTGTTGATTGTCGAGAAGATTGTGAGATTGAGGGCGCTGAAGAAAATGGGGAGTTGCGAAGAGAGATGAAGACTTTGGAAATGACATGAATCACAGAAACGTACAGTGATTGCAAGGTATAGAGCAGTGGTCTCTCCTTCGGATAGACCTTACCAGTGCGTATTTGCAAGAAGTAATAGCTTTGGGTTTTGAACAGAAATGGAAAAGACGAGCAAGCACAGGTGAAATTTCAGAAGCACGGAAATTTCAGGAGCACGTTCTTTCAACATACGAGGATGGATGCCATTGCTCCCTACGCCTTGCTTGTTCGTAGAGAGAGACGTGCTTTCTAACTAAACCATACAAAGCTAACATTTATCATTTTTTTAACCATTATCGTTAGCAGTGCCACAAGATGGCTTCGCGTGTCGCCTTTGACACGCTAGCCCAAGATTGCCGACCCGTGGTGTAGAATGTGTGTAGACCGGTTTGATAATTTGCTCCAGATCATTAGCAGTGGAGTGTGTGAGGACTTCAATATCACCATCCCACCTGCCATATGCGTTGGTGGATTTCAACCATCCCCTGTGCTGTACATAGAACTCTCCTCAAATCGAGTGACCTCGGCTTTAGGATGAGCGGATGCCATGGACTCCTAGGAATTTGAATAGTCCGAGAAAGTTGTACAGTCTGTGAAGTTGGGAGAGCAGTCGACGAAACAGGAGGAAATGGTGGTAGTTGAAGAGACCAATCTTGAGCCAGGTGGAGTCGAGTTTGGAGACAGGAGGTCCACGAAGCCAGCAAGCGGCGGGTTGGTGTAGAAGGGAGGTTAGAACCTCCGTTTGCAGTGGCATCTTGAGCGGAGGTTATAATTGGAAATGTGGAGAGGGGTTTATATAAACATGACTGTTGGGCCTCCGAGAGGGAGGAGAATATTTGGAGTGGTTGTAGCTGGTTGGTGTATGTAAGAGCAGCAGAAATTGTGGCTGGGGTCGGGTAGGGTAAGGGGGTAGTAACAGTCGTGGCGGGGGTGGCGTGTAAGTGCGTCATTATTCACGAGTCCGGTGTGTAGGGCCGCTCTCTTGGGATCTCCTGCCGGGTCGTGAGGCTTTCCCCCCACGGCCCCGCTCACACACACACGCATACACACACACACACACACACACAGACCCCTCACCAGACCTCAACCCCACTCACCCGGGGGCCTGAGGCTCGCCTTAGCCTCCATGTACCCTCACACAGCACACTTCTCCTGCTTCCTTATGCTACACTTCAGCTACTTGCTTCCTTATGCCACCGAGCACATCATGGTGTTGGTCGGAGAATTACACCATTGCCTTAGTGCTAGGGATGAGCTGGTTGACCAGAAGGCTCCAGCTCTCGGCAAGAAAATGACACAGAACCGACATTCGTCCTTTTGTGGCCCCTCGACATCTGAGGCATTCGACAGGGTGTGGCACAAGTCTGTTCATGAAGCGCGTTATACCACTGAACCATCACTGAAGTGTTATGTCTGTGTATACCTGACCGAAAGAATGGAGAGAGTTGAAATTGAATGATTAAACTTAACTTCCATTGCCCTGTGCTGCTTCTCTCGTGAGACCTTGTACATTTTCTTTACCAGTCGTTCCATTGCAATGATTGTTGATATGCCGGCTGTCTTACTGTCAGCGTTGGCGCCCTCTCAGGGTTCTGTGCTGTTGCTAACACTCATGCTAAGGGATCTCTCTCTCTCCAGCCTTACCACGACGATCCCACGAGTCGTATTTCAGCTCGCTTTCCTTCCCCTTCCTCAGTGCGATTCTCGGTCTTTGTCACGGACCGTATTTCCACTCGTAATTCAGACTTGTCAATGTACTTGGGAATACGGGGTGGGCATAACCTGGACAAATTCCTCTGTGCAAAATCTCAGTGTCTCCCTCTGTCTCTTGATTTTCATTCGTCTTTTACTATTGATTTGATTTGTGCCGGTGTCCCCGGCAAATTTCTTGTGCATCCCATGTTCATCCTGTGAGCGGTAGCGCAAAAGGGATTACAGGGGTCGCACAGGGCCCTACAGCTCAGCCGTGCAGATACAAAAACACCATTTCCTTCACACTGTCTTGAAAATCCCTTGTCATGAACTATGCAAAATCTGCGTCCCATAAACTGGGGATTTCTACATTTATTCCAATGTTTTTTTCATGACCATCTCTTCCCTGTCGACAGGTATCTCACACCTCCCGCTTGGATTCCCCCCTTTTCCACCCTTCCTTTTACTCAAAGTGGATTGAAAAAGCCTTTCGACTTATGGATTCCCTCCTACAAACTACCCCTCACCGGCCACCGTGATGTTGCATCCTCCTCTCT
>JAUUDZ010438681.1:0-13258 GCA_032361705.1 Panulirus versicolor
AGGTACTGCCGGAGTCTGCCTGGTTAGGTTAGGCCGTAGGTAAAAGCCACTTTAGCGAGGCTTGATTCTTATACAGTGAAGTCTCGTCGCAAAACTTTTCACTTCAGAGAGGACCATCCTGCAAATGCTCGATTAAAACAGAACAACCTTAGATGTGCGTAAGCTGGTTGGGGTTTTAACCCCACGATCCCCTTCGTGAAAGTTGTCCTAGGTTTGTGTAGTAATGACAACAATACGTACTATACTGATTCAAAGGTGTAAACAGATTCCGCTTGCTTGTTGTGACATCCAGAGCGACAAGTCACCTTCGGCAAGGCTGTATTATTGTCGATGGACAGAGAGTAGACTCTTTCAGAGATTAAATTCAAAAGGAATCCATCATCTCCCAGCCCCTGCATGATGTGAAACCTTGAAGCTGTAGGAGCCGCAAAAAGGGGTCCTGGTGTTGCATGATGATTGATATCAACTTACTGCAATGAAACCTCTCTAATCTCTCATCGACCCTGTTTACATGATTTGTTACTATACAGAAAATTGCATAGCACTGCATGAGGACGAACCTTCCTGTTACACTTTCAGCATTTGTAACATCATAAACATTGCCTTCAGTTGCCGCCTGGACAACTTTTTCCAGTCCTCCTGTGCCGCCTACATCACCTCATTCATCACTTTACTCACTCCTTCCTGGCTGTGGACTGAAAAACGTGCGCCGGTTATCATGGTTGAGTCCGTGTCTTTAAGAGCTCAGGTTTGCTGCTTGTCTGTCTGTCAGTCAGGCTGACTGTTAGCTTGGCAGGTCCGTCCGCCAGGGGGATAACACAATACTACGCCGCTTAATGTAATTACCAGTTATAACTCTCTTATAACTCCGCCAAACACCTCATTAACCCCAAATAACGTCCTTCATATAAATTATGTTTCCAGGTTGAGGTTGTTTACATGATTTTCGTCGGAGTACGTGAAAGTAAATGAGTGAGTGACTGGTTGTTTATCATGGTGAGTTGATGGTGCTGTATACGATTGATTGTGCGTAAGAGAGGTGGTGGAGGGAAGAGTGTGGGCGTAGGGGGAGCTGGAAGGGAGTGTGTGGGGGAAGACTTGTGTGTAGTAAGTTGAGGGGTAGCCGGGATTTGTGGGGGAGGATTGGGGTGTGGTAAGGTGTGCGGTAGCCAGCGTGTGGGGAAAGGCTAGTATGTGGGGTATCCGGGGTGTGTGGGGGAGGGCTGGGGTGTGGATAACTTGGGGTTGGTAGGGAGGAGGGCTTGGGTGAGGGGTAGTCGGGGTGGGTAGGGGAAGGCTAGGGTTAGGGGTAGCCGGGGTGCCGCTGGTACAATGGAGGAACTAACGAGGCTATTGAAGTGTTGGGTGGGTCATGTGCTGGTGATCGCTACAAGGTAACGCACGTCTGGTTTAAATGAAATAGATTTTTTTATGGTGATCTTTATTTGTGAGAGCCGATTTGTTTGTTTTGCATTTTTTTAGAGTTAATGTATTATTATCATGATATGACACCCCGCTGTGCCTGGCCTCTTCCTGAGGGGAACGTTTCTCTTGTCTGGATGCGATCATAATATTTTTATGGTGATGTCTGATTTTGTCTAAAAAATTTCCTTGGAATTTTTTTTTGTATGAATTATCTTTATCAATGCCAAGCTTTTATTTCTTGCTCAAAGACCAAAAAGATATCAATTTTATTGTGAATATCTTATAACCTTTATGTTCCGCGACAATTTGCTATAATGTTCTCCATGGAAAGGCTTGACTGGCTGCTACACTCCTAAACACTAACGTTTGGAGCTTGTAAGAATTTTGTGATGTTCTGTCACATTATTGTCTCTTGCTGCGTGTACCGACGCACTGTTTAGACGCTTCCTAAAGGCGTGCTGCTGTAGAGACAGGTCGATACGAGTTTTTAAGTGAGGTCTCCAGCCTCATAAAGTGAGAGTCCATTGTTGGTTCTGGCCTGTATATACATGCAAGCATGTGCTTATGTCAGGCTAAATCATTAGGCTTTTCGTGCCTTTGTAAATGTTTATCAATACAGAAATACCAATATGAGTATATGAGAGAATATACAATTATGAGTATATGAAAGAATATACCATTATGAGTATATGAGAGAATATACCATTATAAGTATATGAGAGACTATACCAGAAACTGTACTTGTATAATGGTTACCAGAAAACTCTTACTCACACCTGATCAGAAAAGAATGTGCATTTTGATAATATTTCTTTACCAGCGTATGCATGTATGTATGTATGTATGTATGTATGTATGTATGTATATATGTATGTATGTTGTATGCATGCATGATGTATGTATGTATGATGTATGTATGCATCTATGTACGATGTATGTATGTATGTATATATGCATGATGTATGTATGTATGATGCATGTATGTATGTATGATGTATGTATATATGTATGTATGCATGATGTATGTATGTATGATGTATGTATGTATGAATGATGTATGTATGTATGAATGTATATATGCATAATGTATTTATGTATCATGTATGTATGTATGTATGTATGATGTATGTATGTATGTATGTATGCATGTATGTATGTATGTAAGTATGGATGTACGTATGCATGTATGTACATGAACTGATTTTGAAGGGGAAGTGGATAAAATGTTAGAACATAATTTGGCTCAGTGGTTAGTGATGCCATCTAACTGACCAGTCAGGCAACCAACCAGTTAACCAATTAGAGAGTTAGCCAGCCCACCAGCCAGCCAGCCAGCCAACCAGACAATCAGCCAGTTAGCCAGCTAACCAGCCACTCATATGGAGAGCCAGCAAGACAGACAGACAGACAGACAGACAGACAGCAAACCTGTTAGTCAGTGAGTCAGCCAGCCAACCAGCCATCCATCTAGAGAACCAAACAGCCAACCAACCAGACAAGTAACCAGCCAGCCAATCAGGCAGCTAAGCGTTCCAGCCAGTCGTGCAATTAGCCAACCAGCTACCTACATACTTAACCAATCAGCCTCCTAGTCGGTCAGCTAGCCATACAGCGAGCCAACCGCCCAGCCAGATAGACAGACATGCCACTAGCCAGCCATCTAGAAAGCTAGCCAGCCAAACAGCCAGCAGGCTAATCAGCCAGAGAGGCAAACAGCCAGACAGCCAGTTAGCCAGTCAATCAGAGACTAATCAATCAGCCAGCCACCCAACCAGTTAGTCAGACAGACAACCAGCCGGCTGATCACTCAGCTGGCTGTCCAGCCAGCAAACAGCCACCTCCGTAGTCAACCAGCCAAATTGGCTTGCCACTTAAGCACCCAGTCACCCATCTCATCACCCAGCTGACAAGCAAATTGGCCACTCATCTTAGCAAGCAGCCAGCCAACCAGCCAACTAGTCAGCCGTCCATCTACACGGACTACCAGCCAGCCAACCAACCAGCCGGGAACCCAGACTGCTAACCTGCCAACCACTCCGCCACCCAGCAGGCCATTCAGCTTGCCATTCAGCTTGCCAGCAAGGGAGCGAGCTAACCAGGTACCTATCCAGCCGGCTAGCTAGCCAATCAACCATCCAGCCAGACTGACATCCAGTCAGCTACACAGCTGGCCAATCCAGTCAATCAGCCAGCCATTCAGCCACTCAAGCGGCCACTCAGCCACCCCGCTGGCCAGCAAGCGAACCAATTAGCTAGCCTACTCGCATCACTATCCATGGAAAGTTATAAGGATGTTTTCACCCCATGAGTCAAGGACATTGATCTTTAGCAAATAAAGTTTCCACTATCATATAATTTTCAAACCTTTGTATATCAACATTTACAGTATCATCAAATTGACCTTAGTCCAGTCTTCCACTACGCTTCTGCATAGCACATAACGAGGCTAAGGACACTCATAGCCCTACCCTTTCATTCTAAATTTGACAGAACCTAACACCAAAGCGCCCTAGCTCCTGGCTACTGAAGTGCATTATATCATCACAGAACTTGTTGAGGTCTGTGTATGTATCAGAGCAATATCTCTAAGTCTGGTTTCATCTCAGCTCTTTTTACATCCTCATTACATCCTCATTACATCTTTCAGTTTTTCTCCATTCAAACTTACATTCCAGTTAACTTGTCCCTCAACCCTATTGAACCTAATAACCTTGCTCATATTCACATTTGCTCTCAACTGTCTTCTTTCACACACTTTACCAAACTCAGTCAAAAACTTCTTCAGTTTCTCACCCGAATCAGCCACCAGCGCTGTATCATCAACGAACAACAACTGACTCACTTTCCAAACCCTCTCTTCCACAACAGACTGCATACTTGCCCCTCTCTCCAAAGCTCTTGCATTCACTTCCCTAACCACCCGATCCATAAACAAATTAAACAACCTTGGAGAAATCACGCATCCCTGCTACAAACCGGGAACCAATCACTTTCCTCTCCTACTCGTACACATGCCTTACATCCTTGGTAAAAACTTTTAACTGCTTCTAGCAACTTACCCCCACACCATATACTCTTACAACCTTGCACAAAGCATCTCTATCAACCCTATCATATGCCTTCTCCAGATCTATAAATGCTACATAGACGTCCATCTTTTTTTCCAAGTATATCTCACATTCTTCAAAGCAAACACCTGATCCAGACATCCTCTACCGCCTCTGAAACCACACTGCTCTTCCCCAATCTGATGCTCAGTACATGGCTTTACTCTCTTCATTAATACCCTTCCATATAATTTCCCAGGAATACTCAACAAACATGCCTCTGTAGTTTGAACACTCACCACAATCCCCTTTGCCTTTGTTCAATGGCACTATGCATGTATTCCGCCAATTCTCAGGCACTTCACCATGATCCATACATACGCTGAATATCCTTACCAACCAATCAACAACACAGTCACCCCCTTTTTTAATGAATTCCACTGCAATTCCATCCAAACCTGCCGCTTTGCCGGCTTTCATTTTCCGCAAAGCTTTCACTACCTCTTCTCTGTTTACCAAACCATTCTCCCTGACACTGTCACTTCGCACATCATCCCGATGAAAACACCCTATATCTGCCTATCATCAACACATTAATCAAAACTTCAAAATACTCACTCCATCTCCTTCTCACTTCATCACCGACATTTCAATTTGTTTTCTTGTGCACGTTATTTACCTCCTTCCAAAACATCTTTTTATTCTCCCTAAAATTTAATGATACTCTCTCACCCCAACTATCATTTGCCCTCTTTTTCACCTCTTGCACCTTTCTCTTGACCTCCTGCCTCTTTCTTTTATACATCTCCCAGTCAAGTGCACTATTTCCCTGCAAACATAGTCCAAATACCTCTCTCTTATCTTTCACTAATAATCTTACTTCATCCCACCTCTCACTACCCTTTCTAATCTGCCCACCCCCCACACTTCTAATGCCACAAGCATATTTTGCTTGTGGCATTTTTCAAGCAGTTGTCTATTTCACTGTTCCACCACTTTGGCTTAGTACTGGAAGATGACCTTAAGCTATGCCCTGGCATATTTTGGTTTTGGCCATTTGTAGGATATGAACTGCTTGCTAAATATTTGTTTATCCATATATATAAAAACTATTCTTGATGTTTGCATAAGGCAGATTGTCTGCTTTACTATTCTCCTAATGTGGGACTCTGGGGATAGGTGAGAGATGATGTTGACTCCCTTCTCACATACACAGTCCTGAAGATTATTTCATGTCAGATAATAATCATACTGTAGCCTTCTTTAACTTTGTCGTACCCTCATTAATTTACATTTGCTTAGGTTGAATTTCATCAAACAAATTATAAGACCAACTTTGGAGTCTGTTTAGATCCCCATATAAGTTGATGTAATCCTCTGTACTTATCACTTCCCTCATGCTTTTGAAACATCTTCAAACAATTTAAGTAGGAGTCCATACCTTCAAGTAAGTCATTCACAGTGATCAAAAAGAACAACAATCCCAAACCAGAACCCTGGGGCACTCCAACAGTGATCACCCATTTGGAGAGGGCTCCTGTGACGTAATCTTTGTACCCTTCCACTATGATAATCTTCTATAATCATGGAAGTTCCCTTTAATCCCTGCACAGTACTCTAGCTCCTTCATCAGCTTTCCAAGCAATACTGTGTCAAATGCCTTCTGGCAGTTGCGATATACATAATCTACCCAGCCTTACCTTTTGTCCACGACAGAGCTCACTCTCTCACAGAAATCTTTGAAGTTCATTACACATGACCTCATTTCCCTAAAACTGTGTTGCCTCTCACTTAGGTAATTTCTCCTTTATAAACAGTCATCCCTTTCTTTTATGATGAATTTTTCCAGTACCTTACAGGCCATACTCATCAAGGAGAATGGACTGCACTTCAAACTCTCTTCCTAGTCTCCTTTCTTAAAGATGGGTTCAATGCTTTTTCTTTTCAATTCCCTCAGCACTTCACCGTTCCGCCATGACATCTTGAAAAATGATCACTTGTAACCTTTCTCTATCTGTAGCCATAATTTAAAAAAGGCTAAATCTAATACATTCATGTTACAAGCAAATTTCTCAGTGACCTGTATTACAGTACAATCAAGTTTAAGTAGAGTCCATGTCTCAAGCTACTATAGAGTAATTCTTCTCACTCTGACACTAGTATGTCAAAACAAATTTCTGCAAAAAGTCATTAAGACTTTCAGCACCTCTAATGTTCATGCAAGAGGCCTTTAAATCAAATCTATTGTTATATTCTTACCAAGCTTATTTTCAATATAGTAAACCCAAGTTCTGACTCTCTTCAATGTACCAGAGCTCAGCTTTTAAAGAAGCTTCTGGGCCACATCAGATTACGTTCAGGATCTAATGAACATGTCTACAGAAATCCATTACATTACAAATTAGTCCAGTGAGTTAAGGACCCATGGAACTGAGTCTGGAATACAACAGGATAGTCCTTTAGTACCTGACCTCCATCCAGGAAGCTGGGTGTAAAGACATGTTACATCACCTCAGTGCACTTTTTCTTCATTTTACTAACACAAAATGTTCTTACTTCACATTGATTTACAATAACATATTGGTGCAATATCATCTTCTGTATATCTACATCAACAAAGATAATTCAAGTACAAATTTCAAGATGAAACAAGAAAAAGCTTGTTCACTGCCGCCCAATGCGCGAAAAGCACCTGCTTGGTCAACACATAATCAAACTAGGTGCTCAAAGATTTACACACTGCATTTTTTTCTTAACAATGGCGAACAGTGCCATATGAGATAAGAGATCCATGAAACATAAGCATCAAAAACATAGGGAAAGCAGCTTTTATCCTATAGAAATGCCGTTTCTGACTGAGGTGATTCAAGTGACTCCTGGCGAACCTGGAGCTAATTTCCATCAGAGTAGTCTTTACTACTACCTGAGCACCTCCAGCCTTGAAGGAATAGGGTAGGTTTCCATTACAATTGTTGAAATTTCATTAACTGATGTTTCTTGGAAAAATTCAGATGCAATGGAATTTGGCTTCTAAAGAAACAACCCAGATCTTACAGTTCGAATAGGGGTTTACCGAAATTAAAAGTGTAAAAATCTGTATGTAGTATCTACAGTACGAGTCTAATTATCGTTCATTCTGTAAATAATTAGAGATTGTATACACAAGCAATTGGTAGTCCTATAGTAAATATAACTTGATGATCATATCGACATCCAAAACTTAACGATGTAGAAATCTCTGTAGTATTTATGATATAATATTGGCCCTTATCCATTTACCCTGTCTTCAGATACTGTCTGCTCAGTATACATGATTTTGAGACCATGAACTTTTATCCAATCCTTGAAACTAATACTAAAACAGGCACAGAACATTGTATTGAGTATCTGTGATACAAGTTTGGTTCATCTCCATTTACCCAATCATGAGATGTGATGTAAACAAGTATTTAAACATATTCCAGAATAAGACCTTGTGACCTTAACCCGATAACCCATCAAAAACATAATCACATGCACAACTTTATGTGCTACATCTGTGTTAAAATTCTGGTCCATATACAACAAACCAAGTATTGAAATATGCATAAAATATTGGGACACATGGACAAACAGATCGACAGCAAGATGGATGCTCACACACGCAGGAAAGGTGAAACCAACAAGCCCCACTGCCTTGCAACAAAGGCATAATACAACTTTCATCTCATCATCAACAAATAAAAGAAATCAAAAATAATCCCACTTTTTTACATAAATTAACTCTACTTCTCACACCAATATTATAGCTATTGATTATATCAA
Source organism: Panulirus versicolor (assembly GCA_032361705.1). Lineage (NCBI taxonomy): Eukaryota > Metazoa > Arthropoda > Malacostraca > Decapoda > Palinuridae > Panulirus > Panulirus versicolor. Next base: position 8,277 of record JAUUDZ010438681.1, read on the forward strand.
ACTTTCAATCATAAATACGCTTACATCTTGTTACCCTCATAAAATCTCCTTACCTAAATTCCTTAACCTTAAATAAACCAATGAATCATCTAATAATGCTCTCTTTTGAAACTCTTTATTGCAACTAGTTAAAATATCTTTATGAGCATATTGTTAAAACTGAAAATAAATAAAAAAAATAGATTTTCTATATTTCATTAAAGAAAAATTTTATCTTCCTTTATCCATGTCTTAAGCTCAACTGGTACATGTATATAAGCCAGAAGAGGCTCTAAACAGGTCCAAGCAAAGTTTCACCTTTGTTCCTTAAGCTCCTTTTCTTCCTGAACTTGTTTTTGTAAGCGAAGTGTTTCCTCAGCCATAACATTAGCTGCTTCTAATTTCTTCTCCTCTTCATGCATCTCAGCAGTTACCAGACCCATAGGAGAAGCAGGTGTATCATTCTCTCCTACAAAACAAGAGTGATATGAATGAGATGTAATGAACAAAACATAGCTTTAAATGTACTGCTCAGACATCAATTTTCCTTGAAACCTATGAATCCCCCCAAATTGTTTTGTTTCTTTCTTTCCTCTTGTTCCAGGAGATGGAGGAGAAAAAATACCACTCATGTATCTACTGGGCACTGTAAAAGGTAACTTAAGCTTATTTGTACAGGTTACCATAAAAGAACCTTAGTAGTACTTGTACAGGTTCCCTCTTCATGTCATCATTTCAATTTGAAGGCATGCTTTATTGGTATGCAGAAGTGCCTTATATCACAAACAACAGGAATTAGCACCAGGAAAAAATCCTAACATCTCATTTACAAATATAAAACAATGGGGGAAGGAACAACCTTGGCAAATGCCCCACATCAATTAGTGCCTACTTCGATATTCTTTGGGGGTACTAATCATCATGATGATTATTTAATGGATGTTACACGGTCAGCATTGGAAAAAGTTCTTTGTGTGTCAGTAATGCATTGGTGTTGGCAGAGAACAGATGAAGCTGTATGAGTTAGCAAGTCAACATACATGTGATAAGCTTGCTTACTTGGCATGCAAAATCCACATGTATGTAAAGCAACAAAAATCAATAATTTACCGGATTTTTACTCTTTTTTTTCTAATTTGACTTTTCTGATTAAATGATAAGACTTACAATACATCTTTGAATTTCAAGATAAACATTAGTACTTGGGACTCCCTAAACATACAAAATTTAGTCCTTTGGGGGTTAAAGGAGACGGAGATGGGGGCTGGAGGTCACATGCAGTATCAATTTACTAAGAATAGAGATAGGAGAAGCCAAGCTAGGATTTTTCCTTGAGGGCTTAATTGCCTGTTCCTGATGCTACAGTATCTTGCTAAGTAGGAAAAGTTGAATAAGGATAAAAATTATATAAGTGTATAAGGAGAAAAAAAAGCTTATCAGCTTATCACTGCAAAAATCTGTCAAAATATTTGTTTTTGCCTGAGTCAAAAATCTGATCTTTCATCAACAAGCTCTTCTGAATTCAAGCATTCACAAAAAAATCAGTTTTCTTGATTAATAAAGAAATTCATGGGGCCATGTTATCTAAAATATAGTCAATTTGTCATATCAACAGAGGGTACGTATGGTATAAGTTTGAAATCATCACGTACTGTCCTTGACTTACCTTGCTAACATATTCAAAGATAAACACAAGGGGTGATGACATAATGTTATGCATACAGTATATATAAGTGTTAATGGGTGGCCACACATATAAACAGAATCACTAAACAACAGGTCTCTTCTTGCATGAATAAGGCATCTATCTTTCAAGCTATGTAGAATTCAAGTAATCAATGAATGAGTAGATGGGTAGACAATGGAAAAGTACTAAACTCTGACAGGCTTCTTTCTGGCCTTAATGCTGGCCAGTGCTGAAGTATATGGTAAAGAAATGTGATTTAGACATGAAGTCATTACATAGATAAACTCTATTATAAACAAAACAGCCAATCAAAGGTTGAAAATGAGGTTACTTTTTGCCTCAAGAGGAAGTAAGAATTAGACTTCAACAGGATTGATTCTGGCCTTCAATGCAAGCCATTACTGAAGTTTGTTGGCGAAATGTTATGCATCAAAAGGTGCGTTTCTTACAAAACAAACAAAAGCAATAAATAAGAAATTACTTTCTGGCTCCAAAAGGAAGCAAATGTTTGAAGATTAGTTGTCATGTAGAGGAGAAAGTATAAAAAGAAAAAAGTTAACAGCAGAGACAGACTGTCACATACAGAGAATAAATAAACAGCAAAGAAACAGTCACAAAAAAAGAATAACAATAACAGCAGTCACACAAAAAGACCAAAGTTAACAGCAAAGAAAGAGTGTTGCAGCAGAGTCCACCATACCAAAGTCCATATAATCAAAGTCCAACTCTGGTGGGTTAAAACCACATCAAAGTTGAGAATAAATGTGAATAAGAGCAAAGTTATTAGGTTCAGTAGGGTTGAGCAACAAGTTACTTGGGAGTTAAGTTTGAATGGAGAAAAACTGGAGGAAGTGTTTTAGATATCTGGGAGAGGATTTGGCAATGGAAGGAGCCATGGAAGCGGAAGTGAGTCACAGGGTGGGGGAGGGGGTGAAGGTTCTGGGAGCGTTGAAGAATGTGTGGAAGGTGAGAACGTTATCTCGGAGAGCAAAAATAGATATGTTTGAAGGACTTTACTCCTACTTATGCACACACACACACACAAACCTCAACCTAAGCCAGTTATCGAACACCCATGAGGGGAGGATGTACACCTGGGCTGGGTTTGAGCCCAGGAATCGAACTCTCAAGACAATTAGTTGCACTGTGTTGGGTCCATGCGGCACATGTATACAGAATTTGGTGTCTGTCCTTAGCGGTTGTGGTGCGAGGAACAGGCGCAGCTGCGTAGAGGTTGACTAGTGCAGCAGACGCTAAGTACCAGCTCTGCTGGAGGAGTGGGCACAGCTGTACAGCTCTTCCTACACTCAGGATGGCGCAGGAAGCATGGCTGCACGGGAAAGGCAGCAAGTTTATCGTAGTAATCAGACTGGTTGAGGCGGCATCCATCGTTGCTTTGCTCTTTAGACAAATTAACCATAACAATAAAAGCAGCAGTATTGTTTTAGTACTAGTCTCGCATGAGGAACGAGATATATTTACAGGAACACTGGTGGGAACAGCTGGTCCAGACACGACGCTGCCTGCAGGTGTGGTGGAAGAACAGCATATAGTCTAGAGTGAGCAGCTGCCTCAATGCAATGGTGAGGATAATCTTAACGGGCCACAAGGTAGCACACATGGTTGTTAGGATGTCTTGTTCTTGAGCTATAGCTAAGATGAATTGCTTACAGAGTCTCTGCGTTACACTTATAGATGTAGGAAATACAAATGGATGTTAAAGAGACGCAATGACTACTCAAATATGTTGATTTTACCTCCTAGATTCATCGTTTGTGACAAAATCACACAGGAAAATGTTCATAGAACCTCCGTGGATAATCCACAACCAGTTTCTTGAATACAGATGTGTGGTTGTAAATACACCGATCTTAAGCACGAATGAAGTACGGAATGCCTAGCAAATTACAACATGGTCAGCAGGGTGGGTGACTAATTATGATTAATTGCTTATAATTTCCATCAGCTCACCTTCCACTTGGTAATTATTCCTTGGTGTTAGTCTGGGATAATTACTTGTATTCACAATATAACATCGAGTCATAACTCCTCAGTGATCCTCTCGTGAGGGAATCATAGATCACGTCACAACATCTCATGGATGTACGTACACACGTCATCCCGGCCAACTGGCCTCCTGACTAGTCTTGATATGTTTGACCAAGCTACAACCATGCTAGACCAAGCTAGAACCATACTAAACCAAGACACAACCGTGCTAGACCAAGCCACAACCACGCTAGACCAAGCCACAACAATACTGCCACAACCATGATAGACCAAGCCATAACCATACTAGACCAAGCCACAACCATGCTAAACCAATCCACAACCATACTAGACCAAGCCACAACCATACTAGACCAGGCCACAACCACGCTAGACCAAGCCATAACCATGCTAGACCAAGCTACAACCATACTAGACCAAGCCACAACCATACTAGACCAAGCCACAGCCATACTAGACCAAGCCACAACCATACTAGACCAAGCCACAACCATGCTACTAGACCAAGCCACAACCATACTAGACCAAGCTACAACCATACTAGATCAAGCCACAACCATACTAGACCAAGCCACAACCATACTAGACCAAACCACAACCATACTAGACTAAGCCACAACCATACTAGACCAAGCCACAACCATGCTTGATCAGGCTGCGGCTCGTCTGAGGGTACCCACATAAAAGTTTGCGACTCGTTCCTTGCTGTCATAAAGTCTTTGGTCGGCTCTCTCACTGGTACATCATCTTGCCAGGCCACTCCTGGCTACCTGGATACCTGTATTGCTGAGGCAGAAATGTGCTCGACCAGTGTGGCTGTCAGACTCAGAGTTGAGGAATTCTCCTGGTGGTGCGTCAAGCATAGTGAGATCTGTCTCAGTTTTCTGGAGCTTCGTCTTCCAACTCTACATTTCAAAGGGAAAGTCTTCTCCTCAGGGCCTACAGGGGAGGCAACCCTGGGATAACACATACACGACCATCTTGGGTGATTCTCCTCAGGGCCTACAGGGGAGGCAACCCTGGGATAACACATACACGACCATCTTGGGTGATTCATGTTTGGAAAATTCTCAAGGTCAAAGTGTTCTTCCCCATTACAGCGATTCACCTTATGTTCTTCACCTTGTGTTCTTCATCTTATGTTCTTCACCTTGTGTTTTTCCTTTTCATTTGCGAATGGGCGACCTCACATTCATTTGTTCAGATCGTATTAGAATCATGGAAATATATATATAAGAACACTTTCAAACCCACACACACACACACACACACACATATACCGCCACCGACCACGCCAACTACAGGA